>CACRXK020008359.1:0-17500 GCA_902702795.2 Paramuricea clavata
GGGGGGGGGGCAAAACAGGAAAAAAGGCAGAACGAAAAAATGACCCATCGAAGTTTGGCGAACACGCGAATCTGAACAGAGATTTTGTAAAACTTTAATTTATTAACTTCACCTATATAAACAATAACTTCAACTCTTTGTAGCTATAATCGTACAGCTATAACCAGTGGCGTAGCCAGACCTTAATTATTTTTTTGGGAGGGGGCGAACAGTCTAGGAGGGTCCGGGGGCATGCACCCCCGGGGAAATTTTCAAATCTAGGGTCCCTGAATTGGAATTTCAAGCATTTTGGGAGTGAAATTCCGAAGAATTCCGAAGATTAGTATAGAGTACATCGAAGACATGAATTTTTCCAGACATTTCTACTCGGAATTAAATAAATTGGAAAAGTCACCTTGAAAAATAGGAGGAGGGGTCAGTGTCACCTTATTTCCTCTCTGTGATGCTGGGGGGGGGGGCAATGCTTATGTGATTTTGATCATAATGTTGCATTTAAATCATTTTCGGTTATTTGAGACACCATTCCCGCATTCTCAAAATTGCGTTGCTTTTTCATACGATACAGAATAAATCTGAGAAGAAACATTCTTCCTATGTTGATGCATACATGTATTTAACAGTTAAAAATCTAAACTAAATCTATTCTTCTTGGAACCAGTATTTTATTGGATTGTTTGCATGAAATATATCGCTATTATGAAATACTCGGTGAAGAACAATATGAATTACACACAAAATAGCTGTGGAGGAGGCTATGGAAGGGCATAATCTCATTATCAAGTAAATCAACTGCAATTCTGACAGCAATCATGAGCAATTCTGCTTCGCACATCGGGGGCAGAAGTGGCTTTACTGGGGGGGGAGCAAATTCTTTCCCTGGGGGGCAATTGCCCCCCCCCCCAATATATAGTTAAAAAAGGCACTGAAATAGCAAAATAATTAGATCTTAAAAGCTATTTATTTGCTATTCAAATAGAAAGTTGTGAGAATTTAGAAAAGGTAAATGCATTTATTTAACTGGTCAAAATTTCCCTGTTTGAGTTAATTACCAGTTTGAGTTAATTTTAAATTTTTCATCAGTTCATTGAAATTATATTTACAAAAATATTTATAGTCTTTGTGGACTTTGTGGACGTAGGTTTTTTGTCTCTTGACAAAACAGCATTTTTGACAAAACACCATGCCATGAATACCACCAAAAATTCTCACGACCAGCCCGGTTTGACAGACTGGTGCCTAATTTTCTTACAACGCGCGCAAAGCTTTCTGGGATAGCGTCACAATTCACACCGCCATATTTTAAAATTTTTTTAGTTTAAACTTTCCGCTCGAAATGGCTCAAATACAGAGCTTTTATTGAGCGAAAGTGTTATTTATTTTAAAGATAAAAGATCAGGGATGACTGGGTAACATTCAGGTAAGAATTTTGTTATGTTTTATATATAAATAGAGCAATTTTGAAAGGAAATATTTGCTATATTCATTCGTGAATTTTGAGCACATGTTCCGACTTAAAATTTCAATTTGCTGCACCAAAATTTGAATTAAAACAACATTAGTTTTATAGAATGGCTTACATTTGACTAAGCCTTTATATTTATAAATGATGTTTATTGTAATGCCAAATAGTATACTTTGATCTTTGTGTATACTATAGTGTATATGACAGATTGCCAGATTCCAGTGTTTGTTGTATAAAATAATATAGCTTGACATGATGGCATCTACTCAATTCTCATATGCCTACCCAGACATGTCCCAACTAAACATGGTTTGAGAAAATTTATCGACTGGTTTCAAATTAACTGGTACTTTCATAGGTTTCCAATATTTATTCATATATAGGTGGGTGATAGATCAAAATATCAATTTGATGTGTTGTTGTCATATGTGGCAACTTGATTATAGATGTGTCCCTAACTGGAAACAGTTACAGTCCTTTGTTTGCTTGTTCAAACTTATGAATACATTTAGTTACACCACGTACATGTCTTCATGATCTGCTTAATAATATATGTAACAACCTTTGGGCTACATTTTATATATTTTAGAGACACCCCGGCAAGGGTTTGATTGTTTTTGGAATTACCCATTTTACTCCAATGAGCCCAATATTCAGCACTTTGTTATTAAATGTTATCTTGCCTAATGCCGGACAATTTTATTCATCAAGGGAAGTGTCTAGCTAGCGTACTAGACTCTGCCCATGTTTCATGTTGACATATAACACTTCCTACTTATTAAGTACTTTGATATTATTATTTAACTCTGACATTTCATGCTAAACAATTTTACTTACCGACTGTGGCATGCTCGCCCATATCTCACCTTAGTATTAACACCTATAAAGGAGCAATTTGCTCTTACCTTACTTACTTGAAGAATGAAGTTCTTTGTAGGGTGTGCAGGATAGAATGTTTTTGCTATCCAGCTGCATACAGGGTATATGTTGGATAGTTGAAAAATATCCAGCTAGATTCAGGGTATTATTCAAATATATAAATGTTTTTTCTAACCTGTAAAGAAGGCCTGAACTAGCTGCAGCTGAGCTTCGATCGCCCTATTCTTGATGTTACATGATCAGCGTTCTTGCTTTGTTTCTGCCCAGTCCCCAGCCAAGTTATTGTATATTATATACTTAACTCTTTGGCTACTATAGAGACTGCTAACTACAGATTTTTAACTGATTTTTTGACAGACCTCTACCTACTGATAAGTAAAATTGTCTGGTATTTACAGAGGGTGTATACTAAAGTAGGGTCCGTAATAGCCTCTGATGTTTCAGCACTTCTACACTTGTTCTCAATTTCTTTTACTAATTATATTTTATTTAAAGACTATTTACATTATATTTTTCAACTTTTTATTATCTATGTTTTAACTACTGGTATTTATAATATATTTGAAAAATATTTATAGGCTATAAGTATTTGTATACACTATATTTAATAACTATTTTAACTGTATTAACAGGACATATTTTAACTATTTATTTAATATGTTATTATTATTTTTTAACTATTTTTAATCTATTTGGGCAATATTATATCCACTATTTATTATCTATTTTTAACAAGCTGGAATGTATTTTAACTATTTATTATCTATTTTTAAACTATATTATCACTATTTTTGAACTATCTATTATCTATTTTTGAACTATATTATCACTATTTTTGAACTATTTATTATCTATTTTTAAAATATATTATCACTATTTTTGAACTATTTATTATCTATTTTTAAACTATAATATCACTATTTTTGAACTATTTATTATCTATTTTTAAACTATATTATCACTATTTTTGAACAATTTATTATCTATTTTTAAACTATAATATCACTATTTTTCAACTATTTATTGACTATTTTAAACTTAGTTGAAACTCATTTCAACTATTTATTACATATTTTTTACCTATATTGTCACTATGTTTTAACTATTTCATACATATTTATTAACTATGTCGAAACTATATATTTTTAATAATTTCCTTAAATAGCTCTATTTTTATCATATTTGAAACTTATTTAATTTCTATTCGAGTACATCAATTAAGCATTTGTTTAGAAATATATCATAATAGGAAAAAAATATGGTTCCACTTGGATAGGAAAAAAATAGCCTTTCTACCCTAATTTAAATAGAAAAAACCTCGAAAAAAAATAATAGTAAAAATAGGAAATAAATACTTTGACAAATAGGAATTAAATAGCCCAATAAAATAGGAATTAAATAGCAATTAAATAGTGTTTGATTCTACAAGGGCTATTTTCGTTTAAGAGTGAGAAAACTAATTACCACCTTCGGGATGTCTCAAGTGGTCTTTATTTACCAAAACCACGTACAAATAGCATGAAAAATAGTTGTATGTACGACGGAGCAAACATTTGGAATTCTATACAAAAAAAAATTAGGGAAAGCAAGTCACTTTCTTCCTTTCGAAATAAAATCGCTGCTCACATTAGTGCTTGGTAACCTTTGTAAAATTAATTTACCTGTAAATAGCTCAAAACATTTGTTATATCTTTTAAATTTATATATTACTGTAAATAGTTTAGCTTATCATTATCATAGTCTGCATGTACAATAATTTTCTGGCACACGCCCCCCGTGGAAATCAGCTACGGTTGACGGGGTCAGCGTGGATAAAGAAAGTTCTACTACTTATACTACTGCTCCTGATGTGATTTTTGACAAATCAAAATGCTTTGACAAATCAAAATTTTGAGAGGCGGATATCAATTTTCGTGGAGTTTGAATAAAATTTTGAAAACAATTGCGAAATAAATAGCAGAATTGCGAAAAAAGCAGGTGGAAAGCAATGCATAGTAGCGGCTAACCGACCAATCAGAACACGATACGCCGGACATAGTTTATATTAAACATTTAGTTAGCGCATTGATAATACATACACAGCATGCATGCGTGTATTTACTGCACCATACATCTACAGATCATGTACAATATGAGTTAGAAATTGGGTTGAGTAAATTGATAATCGAAACCATGCGATGGTTGGGTATGGAAAAAATGGTCGGGCAAAAGGTTGGAAGGCAGGTTTTTTTCTCTTTTAGATTAGTTTCTCTTCGGTGCCAACCTCAAATATAAATAATAAACACTCCCTAAGATATTTTTGGTTCCAGTATTTGTATTTTAACGTATATTTTACTCTTCAACTCGAGCTTCAACTTATTACTCGCACTGTGAAATAAATAAATTTAATTCGTATAGGACGCTTATGAAAATAATTTGCTTTCCTTTTTGTTATGAACTTCTACAAGAGGGGGACATGGGGTACCGGAATCGCAAACGCCCCCAAAAAATCCTGAATACCGAAATATCGTGTAGAAATTTACGAAATACCGATAGCGTACAATCGCATACATGTTCGCAGCTAAAGCAGTTATCAGTCAATGTCTTTCCATAATAAAAGAAAACACTATCAGTGAAACATTATACGAATGAACATAATTAATTATACTGCCCCCCAAATCATCGTAACAATTGAGAAAAATATTACCTTGTGCATCTTCAATATAATAAACGATTGCTGACGCAGGTAGCCCTACCAAAACGAGACCTCGCACCGAAAAAGGAATTTAGTTTTAGTCCGACATCCCCAATAGACACATCTGGAATTTCATCTGAAGAAATTTCTTCATCACTGCTCGCGTCAAACTCGTCAATGATATCTGAATCGTTGTCAGCTGTGTCTGTTGTGTTATTGTCCATGTCTTGTTCGGATTACCAGAAACGAAAGTGATGGGCTCTTTCAGCATAACGCTATGTCTCTGATACATGAATTCTGCTAATGTACCATGCTTCTCCATCTCTTGGCGCACAGTGCATTGTCTCACTGTAGCTCCGTAGGAGGAAACCCAGTTTCTAAGGACAGCGCAGTCGGCTTGGGACATTTCCACAACAGGCAACGGGTTCATAGTAGGCACTTGAGAGAAAAGTATAGCTTCTTCTGGTTTAGGATACCATGTTATTCGACTTGTATGGTAGTAAGCAGCCCATTTAGTTACTCTCTTTACGGATTCCCTCATGGTCTGGTCAATAAACGATCTGCTGTTTTCCAACATGGAAAAGTTAGCTTGCTTAAAGTGCACGGTTGAATGACAGTTCTCGACATCCAACGTCATACAACTCAACAGATTTGTGTCTTGGTAGCCAAATTCCTTTAAATTCCGAAACAGCTTCTGAAGGCCCAACAGCTGTGGACCTCAGAGTCCGTTAAACTCTACTGTCAAGTAAGGATAACTATATATTATTCGGCGCACGAGGACCAGCTGAATCAATCGTCAAAAACTGCCTTGTGGACTCAGGGAATTTATACAGTAATATCTGCTCTTTCGCTTGTATATAGGACGTGAAATGACATACGGCGCATGCTTAACCGCATTAAAGCGTATGTAATGCGCATTTTACGAGAACAGTAGCAAATAGATGTGTAGGTATATAAACAACATAAAACCTCATGGTCGGTCTTTCATTTCTACGAAAAACCTCCCATTCGGTTTTTATCCTTTTTTTATTATATTTAAATTTTTAAATAAAAAAGAAAGCAAAGTTGTTTGAATGCATGCGATAATTTGAAATCCTTTTATTTCAAACTCGAAGTTTTTCGATAAAGGCAGTTTAGTTTCATAAAGAACATCAATTTAAAACATCTTGCGAAGCGTTTGAGGTTGAATTTACTGTACCTTAAATTGAAGCTTATATTACGTATATAATAATATACATAACGATATTACTCGACTGTGATTGGTTGATTTCAGTGCAGTTAATCCCAAACAGCAGTGCAATTTTCTGTATCACAGTGCAATTTTCTGTAATCACAGTGCAATTTTTTGTAATCACAGTGCAATTTTACGTAATCACAGTGCAAAAATCTGTAACAAACTGATCTGATTGGTGGAAAAACATTGTGATGATTAAATCAACGTACCAATCAGTTTAAAGCAATTTAGTTTAAAGAAGTAACAGTCACAGATTGCTTCAAAACAAAACAAACATGGCGCCGCGCTACATAAAGTAAAAGTTGCCTTCGCGTTGAAAATATGGCTTTTATCTTTATTTTTAAATGGAAAAGCATTTACCTTAAACAAGACTAACAAAAATTACATAGTTGAGTGGAATTTTTAAGTTGTTAGCGTTGTATAATGTGATATAACAAAGCCAGGAAAACTTTGCCAGTGGAATGTTCGCTATAAACGCGTAAGTTAAAACTACAATTGTCTCGAACACTTGTATGTAAATTATTAATAAGTAATAGCATGGTTTCTCGTGAAATTTGGATAAACATGCACTCCTGAGTTTTTCAAAGACCTCAAATAGCACTCGTCCTTCGGACTCGTGCTATTTTGAGGTGTTCGAAAAACTCACTCGTGCATATTTTATCCAAATTCCACTCGAAACCGCCCATGCTATTACCTATACATAACATACCTAACATATATATGTTTGGGTATAATTTCGTAACTAAAAGTGAATTTTTAAGGGATTTTTCATTTGTAAAAATATTGTTAACAAAATATCGTGTTACCTAGACTTGCCCACAAGTCGATCTTGAATAGCGAGCGGTGAGCGGTGAAGCCGCGAGCCACGAGATCAACTTGTCTCGCTTGCAGGAATTTGGATCTGATTAAAAATTCTGGCGCATAAAAGGACGAATCTTTGCGAAAACATTGAACCATTACAGTAGCTATTATTAGCATCACAAAATTACTGGATGCTCTTTGGTTGAGAGGAGTACAATTATTTCATTATTTGTACTGCAGTACAATTAATAATTTTCCCAAAACAAACAAAATGACGGAAGGGTATTTTAAACACAAGCGTGAAATGAAATTGCCGTGAAGGAACTAGATGAAACTACGAGCAAGTGTGGCAGAACTGGGCTTTGGCGAGAGAATCTGATGTCGACATTGAGAAGTACGTATCCAATTTTGTCAGTACTCGTGATGTTTGGAAATTTTTCCAAATTGGACTCGCCCCGGCGGCTCGTCCAACTTTGGCAAAATTTCCAAACATCACTCGTACTATTAATCCCTAATTGTACTCGCCATCGCATGATTACCTGTACTAATTGGAAGAGTTCATTGTAGTGAAACTACACTATTATTAAACATTCTAACAAATGTTGTTTGCCGTTCTTGTAGGGACAAAAATGCCGCTTTAGTTTAGAAAATTAACTCAGTGAAACAACAGTTCGCCTCTGTTAATTGCCAATATTTTATTGCATCTTCGAGAACTGACCATATTCTCTACTTTTAAATGACTTTGTTTTACTGTTTATTTGTATTAAATAACTAAAATAAGTCGACAGGCTAATTACTGTAATGACATTTGAATAATTAATTCAAATAATTTATAATGCGCTTTTATTGGCTGGAATGATGAGACCCCCAATCACACCCGGTCAAAAAATCCACCGGTAGATTTGGCGCGCTGTAAGTGAGAAAAGTCATTTCCAGCGTACATACGAACTGCGGAAACTGGAAAGGACTTTGGGAAAGTCTACGTGTTACCATGACAACTACTTTAAATACTTCATGTTCCGAAAATACAATGGTTTTGTCAACAAGGCGTGGGGTTTCTGCATGCATGTATTTTCTAGTTAAAAATATAAGGTAATCAATAAAGAAACATTGAAATCAGGGCCGCACAGAGAAATTCGGGGGCCCGGGGCAAATTTTCAATAATTCGGGGGCCCGATTTCCCCCCCGAAAGTGTTGGCCAGCGGGAGCATGGGGGGGGGGAAGTAAAAGTTTTTTTCGGACATATCCAAAAAAAAGGTCCAAAAAATTTTTCCGCACATATACGAGTACAATTAAAGTTACGGACAAATACCTGTAAACTCGCGACAAAAACACAATTATTTGGACAAATAATAGCAAAATTAAGGTTATGACTTATGTAAAAAACGTTATAAAAAACGTTCCAAATTATTTGTTTTTTCATTACACCTTTCGGGGCCACCCTTTTGTAAATTTGGGGCCCCCTTTAACTGGGGACCCGTGGCAAATTGCCCCCTTTCCCCCCTCTGGGCGGCCCTGACTGAAATTATATACTGTCTGTTTCATTTAAAATATACACAACGATCAGCTTTTAATACTTTCAATTAAAGCAATTATAAAGCAAACAATACATCAAAATTTAAAACCAACCTACCTTCTGTGTTGGTGCAATGTACTCAGGTGAATATGATGCTTGTGATGTTACTCTGATCGACGATTGAATAATCTTCCGTGTATTACTGTATTACTGTATAATGAATATTATATATAACGTCAGTAATATAAACAAATCTGATTTGATAAATCAAGGCTATATGCATTGGGCATTTTATATGATTATTATATAAAAGTTTAAAATTAATTGCTCGTGATTATATCATTATTTTTTCTTCGAATTTCCTCGATTTCGCTCTTCGTGAAGCTTACATCTTCTCCAAGAATTTCAAACGCCGCCCAAAATAAAAAATGAAGTATATTGTCCATTTCTTTGAAACAAATTCATGGTTTCCTTCAAAGCTAGGCAGACTGAATTTCCCTCGCAAATCTTCTCGTAGAAAATTTTCATAAACTGCATTGTGAAGTTGTCGTCAATATTCCATAGTGTTACCAAGACCGAATTTGCACCGGCTCCAAGGAATGCTCTAGCAATACCTAATACGCCCTCGGAAGATAACTTTCCCATACCTGAGTGACAACAGGAAAGTACTACCAGACGAGCGGACAACTTGCACGCTAGGACATCGTTTTGTGTGAGAAGATCAAACGATGAAGTTGCGTGAGAGGCTTCATTTGATTTTCTTGATTCTGAAGCTAAGTAAATGTGACCAGTTTATTCTTGGCCATGGGCGGCAATGTGAATAATAGACGCATTAGACATAAGATCGATCACTTTACTCTTTGTTGCCATACGCCCTGTCAGCGGTTTTGCATTAAGCAGAGATGAAATGTATTCCACTTCTTCTTCTGCGAACAGCAGAGATGGGAGTTGCACCTCTGGATTTCCGACAAACAGAGAACCTCCAATTTTCTTGCTTCTTGATGCCAGTATGCTCAAAGCGAGTGCATGAATTGAGGAAATAACTTGAATTTGGTATTTCTCCGACAACAGGCAGCCACTTTCATCAATGAATGCCGAGAAAGGTGCAAAAAATATGCAACTTTGTGGAACAATGATAAGTTTAGTTTCCTTTATCAAACTTTTCACTGGATCAATCAAGACCCTATGTAAAAAGGAACGCGTATCTTTGGTCAAATCACACAGTGTGTCAGATTTTTTAGCAGGTGATCTGTAATTGTTTCTGCTGTCTTTATCTTCCACATCATTGTCATTCGTCGCTTCCGCTGCATTTTCTGAACTCAATTGTTGGGCATTCGGATTTTCAAAATGGAAAGCGGTAGACGGTTTGAAAAAGGAGTACGAGCGTGGTAATCCAACGGATGCCTTCTCGAGCAATTTCTTAATGTTGTCTTCGAGTTCTTGTCGAGAGGTTGACGACTTCGATTCCTGATAGGATCTGATGTTTTCAAAGACACACATCCATTGCCGTTCAATACCCAAATTGTTAATATTTCAGCGTCGTTGAAATTATAGAACAGAACAGTAGCATTAGTCTCCAGAAGTTGAATATCCTTAGATAGGACACAAATTCGTTTTTTCTCTTCTCTATTCTCAATTGTCAACCACGATGATTCGAAACTCGATTGACCTTCATCTTGCTCTTTGTCTTTCACTTGTCTGTAAACCAGGTGTCTTAATATTTTTGCTCTTCCCAAATTTAAAAATAATAGGGCAGCCGTAGATCTTCCTAGTAGGTTGAAAGGACCGGTGAGACAATCGTACCAACGGTAGAATTTATCTGAAAACGCCGTCTTATTACTGTCGAGTGCTAAACTGGCCAAAATTTCGTCGGTAGCTTGTATAGCAAGTTTGAAAGCTTCGATACACTTTTCCAAAGATTCGTTAGCATCACTGAAATTGAGAAATTTCGCTAACGAAATTTTGTAGTAAAACAGTCCTTTATTTCCATATGCGATGGCTAAGTCAGAAAGTTGCTTCATATCATGGTTGATTTCGATACAGATATTATGATAACGCTCAGAAATGTTTAAATGACCCAACTGGTCGTAGCTGGATGCCAGAACTCCGTAGGAAAGGGAGACTCCTTTTTTGCTCCCAATTTCTGTGAAAATACGTGCACTTTTCACACAGTACTCAACAGACTTCTGAAACTTTCCCATCTGATAATATGCTGCTCCTATGTTATGCAAGCTCCTAGCTTCCTCAAGCTTATAACCTGTCATTTGACTTATCTTGAAAGCTTCTTCGAATAACTCAATGGCTTTGTTGTATTCTTTTAAGAGATTGTATGCATATCCCATATTTCCAAACGCAATTCCCAAATGAACTTTACCTGTTTTTCCCAACTTTAACAATATTTCAACGGCTTTCTCTGGCTTTACGATGGCCACTTTGTATTTACCAAGCTTTGTATATGTATTTCCAAGAGAGATTAAACCATTCGCATTGCCTAGCTGCGCTATGGGGCCTGAATTTGATAGTTGCTTAAACATAACTATTGCATCATTGGCCATTTTTAAAGCATTTTCGTACTTGTCACTCTGTTCATAATAGGAGGCCAAGCTCTCTACGATTAAAGCATTCAGCAATGGATCCCCTAATTCAGTATTCATTTCCCTGGCTTGATCGAGGTAGATTTTGGCTTCTTCTGCATTTCCCTTCATTAGCCTTTCTGCTTTTATGTATAATTGCCAAGTTTGATTCTTTTTTGATTCTTCACTTCCTGGAGAGGAGGTGTGCATCATGGTTAACAAAGAAGAAAGTTTCTAAAATAATGAAAAAGAAAAATTCATTCCTGGTATTACGCACGAACAAAATATATATGTATATATACGAACATAATATAAAAAAATATATGTGTATATACTATAATAATAAAATAAACAAAAATAATAAATAAAAATAAAATAATATTTTATTTAATTAATAAAATTAAAATTTCGTCGTTGTGGTGCAAAAATTGCGTAAGTCGATTTTTGTCTATTTTGGGGTTTTAATCCTATATAGGGTAAAAAGCCGTTCCGCTTTTAATTGTGACATCATTTTGTTCGTTCGGAGTATAATTAGGCTGAAAAAAAGCTTTGACAAAATAGCGTAAGTCTGTGGTTTGATATTTGCTGGTGCAAAGTAGCGTAAGAACAAATTGTCAAATTGCATAACTTTTTCGACGCCGAAAAAGGTTTAAAACTTGCGTAACTCGAAACAAAGATGGCGGAAAAAGACCTTTAAATTTCACTCTTAAAAAGGTAAGCCCTTACGTTTAAATAATTATCTTCTTTTTATTTATTTTAATAAATTAATGAGATAAATAGATGTTAAATTGTTAATATAAGTTTTTGAATTGAATAAATAAAAATTTTTAAAGCTTTTTGGCTCAAATCAAATACATATTTTTCAAAACTGTTTTTTTTTTTGCTACAACAACCCATTATAATCGCATGTACATTTTTTGCCAAGTCACTGCTAACCTTTGGCTTTCTTTGTATAGGCAAAATCATCAAATTATACTTCTTAAGACTTTTAAGACTGTCATAGTGTCATTCTACCTTGCTTTCGGAATAAAATCAGCTCTACTCAAATTTATATCGAAAAGAAACTTTGTCGAAAAACACTATAAAAACAATAGTAAAAAACATTGTTTTTACCGAACTTGTGTTGCTTTTGAGTTTTAAAACCGAGAATTACAATGGAATGCTCGTTAAAAACATTTAGCAAGAGTTTTTTTTAAACAATGGAATGCTCTTTAAAACATTTAGCAAGAGGTTTATTAAAAAACGTATGACGGTTTTATTCACAATCAAAACAATATCCACAGTCAGTGAGACAGTATTTTTTAGACCTTATATAACATTTAGGAAACGTATTTGGGATATTGAACGTGATTTTGTCAGTGGTGTTGAGATTGTGGGTATTTTGACATTTTTCTATTAATTTAGGCATCGTTTAAAATTAATATAACGTTTATTTCTCTTTTGTGTATTATGTTTAAACATATCAATGAAACACACATCATAACTTTAATAAATTTATTAATCTTCCCTAGCTTCTCATATGAAATCAATAGACTATTCAGATATTAATATGCCAATAACAAAATGTAGAATAACAACACTGCAGCATTAGCATAACACATTATTAAAATAACACAACAATCCATGATTTACCGTAATTAAACAAGTTAAAATAAATTACTACCAGTATCTTACAACAATTCAAAACCATGGCAAGTGTTCTTTGAAGAATTAAAGTCGTGATAATTTAAAGAACGGCATAATTCATGTTTGACGGCAGTAATGTCTATTTATAAATGTCGAGCGGAGTACTGGATCCAAATGTACTGATTTTCGTGCAAAAGTCGCCGGTGTTTCCCAGAGCCTCAGCAAGCCTCCACAGAGGATTGCAGGCTCTGGTTTCGAGATTGTTTGAGCATAGCCTAGGAGCCTAGGATAGACTGTACCCAGTCCCTCTGGGAAAAGACACGCGGGAGAGAAAAGGAGGGACTGTGGATAGGTCCATTGATTTTGAATTTCGTGTATCATAACAAACGCAAAATTCGGATTGGTTGAAATAGTTGATTGACAGATCTATTTGCAGCATAAAATATTGCTAATTTTATTATCCAATCAGATTGCTAATTTTAAATTGGAAACTTGAAAAGTTCGTTCCTCAACTGTCTAATTTGTAATTGTATTACAGGTAAACTACGTTAAGCGTTCCTCTTTTGAGTTTCTGAATTGATTGCAATTTTCCTCATTACTTTTGCAATTTAAAAAACTCCCTTGCAAATCCCTTGAGGAAATTTGCAATGTTACTAAAATCCAATTAAGTTTTCCTCAGTTCCTGTTAGAAGTTCCTAACTTCCTGTTACAAGTTCCTAACTTCCTGTTCTGTTCTGGGCGTTGAAATTGGTTAACAAAAATAATCGAACAATAACAACGCTCAGAGCAGAACAGGAAGTTAGGAAATTAAAACAGGAAGTTAGGAAATTAAAACAGGAAGTTAGGAAAATTTAAAATGAAGTTTGTTTGCAATGGAGTATTGCAACATCCGATAGGAACATTGCAAATTCCCTCAAGGGATTTGCAAAGAGTTTTTCAAATTTGCAAACCTAATGAGGAAAATTCCAAATGAGTTACCAAGTCAAAAGAGGAACGCTTCACATAGTTTACCTGTAAGTCTAGACAAGGCCAATGCAACAAAATACAACAACGCATATTCGGCGTGGCGAGTTTCAGTGCAAAATATTTATGCCAGAATTTTTAAATATTCCCAAATTCAGTTATTCACTTTAATAGAGCTCCAATCTCGAAAACAGTATATATATATTTTTTGAAGTAGACGTTTCTCATAGTAGACATAGCATTCCACACCCAGACGGAACGAATATTTTGACCAATTGTTGTTTGCTATTTTACTGCTTTATTTGCATGACCTATTTACAAGGTACTAAACTTAACATATTATTTTACATAAAATGGTAGTAATAGTATTTATCATATATAACAATATCAAGAGACGGGCTAAAGAAAAACTCTGTGGGGAGAAACCTATTGAAACATAGTTAATAAAACGACACTCGCCACGGTATTAAACTCGCAATTAAAATCGGCATGGCAATCCGTGTATCTTGGTTGTATCTTCTCAAAATCTTCTCTGTATCTTTTCTTCGAAAAGCGTTGTGGAAGACTAAGCCATGTGACTTAGCAAATTTGGTTTGTCTACCTTAATCTAAGCGGCAGTTTTATAATAGTGTCATTAATAATACCTTTATAACTATATCGCAAGTTTGGGATATTATTAAGAAGACCAGAGATGAAGTTTGTAATTTGCATCTATTTAAATTTCGAGTAGACCGTACCAAGAAATTTGTTTATTCATTTTTTTTGAGGTATCTAACAGACAAAAACTGATTAAAGAGATATCGAGCAGAACAATACAAGAAAATAAAATGGAATAATTTGTTTACTAATTCAGCCTATCAAAGGCTATTGATTGGGCGGAGAAATGGGCGGAGCGTAATGATACGTGAGAAATGCAACTTCAATAGACTTGTCCACAGTCGCTCCTTTTCTCTCCCGGGCGTCTTTTCTCAGAAGGGCTAGGTACAGTCTAAGCCTAGGATAGCAAATATTTACCAATTTTTGAAATCCTAGGCTAGGATTTCAAAAATTGGTAAATATTCGCCATTTTTTATTTTTAGATTTTTCAGCATGCATACGAGAATTTAACTCCACATCCCATAGAGTCCTATACAACAACTCCAATTTTATGGGGTTATAATCAGTAGACTCTACGTATGGATAGTGGATAAGCAGATAAATAAAATAAGAATTTGTAACACGATTAATTTAATGATTATTTAAGGAATTATAGAAACATGGACGATATTTGGTGCGATTTGTTTTATTTGCCTTTTTACAGAATCATGTCAAACGTCGGAGATAATCTCCACATGTGTTATGGCAGCCGCTGCTTGCGTCGTATGTATGTATGCACGATGGTAGATGTTGTTCCAAAGAAAGAAACGAAGAAAGGTGAAGGGCAAGAAAGTTGACGATCATGTAGCTTGCATTACCACTTGAAAGTTGAAGACCAGCGAATTCGAGTTTGCACTAAGATGTTCCAGAACACGCTCCAAATCCCCCATCGCACGATTCTCTACTGGTTAGATAAGGGAAAGGACGGAATGATAGGATCAACCAAATACTCACCAATGCAAGAAAGAACCAAAGGGAAAATGCACATGACAAGGAGAGAGTTTGCTTGGCTAATATCTTTGTCGATCAATTGGATAAAGTCCCGTCACATTACTGTCGAAAGTCGTCAACAAAGAAATACCTTTGGCCATATGACTTCAAAAGTGCACAGGATGTGTATACTAACTATCGCAAGTGGATTGAAGAAAATTACAACAACAGTCAACTGCTGTCAGCAACGACCTTCAAAAGTATTTTAAAGGAAGAGAATATTGAAATTTGGCAACCTAAAAAGGACCAATGTGACACTTGTATCAGCTATAACCAAGGTAATATATCCGAAGAAACTTACATGGCGCACATTGATCTCAAGAACAAAGCACGACAAGAAAAGGAAAACGACAAAGATGAAGCATCGAAATCAAGCAACAAAATAGTTATGATAACAGTATAGACGTACAAGCAGTACAAACGATCCCCAAGATGCAAGCTAGCTGTCTCTATTTCAAAACAAGGCTGAATGTTCACAACTATACAATATATACAAACGTTACACAAGATGTTGTATGTTATGTCTGGCCTGAAACGAGCGGTGGTCTAGTAGCGAGTATTTTTGTCTCTTGTTTTCTATCATACTTTGATGATTTGCTAAGAAAATATTCGGATTTAGAGAAAATTATCATGTGGAGTGATGGTTGTGGAGCCCAGAACAGAAACGCAACTTTGCTTTCTGCTGTTTCTTCATGGGCACAGTCGCACAAAAAGGAAGTCCTTGTTAAATACCTAGAAAAAGGCCACACTCAAATGGAAGTCGATTCTGTCCATGCGAAAATCGAAAGTAAACAAAATAATGTAGATCTTGAAACTCCAGCAGATTATTGTCGCATTGTGAAAGAAGCAAGGCGTCACCCATGTTCCTTCAAATGCAACTACTTGGAGTATGACTTCTTCAAAGATTTTGAAGCAACACAGGCATGCATATGACTCAATTCGACCTGCAAATAAATCGGGGGATCCATGTGTTATTGACGTCAAGGAATTTCAGTATAACTCTGACGGATCAATTAAATAAAAGTTAGATTATGAGCAAAACAGTCCATTCAAGTTGCTGCCACATCGACGAAAGAACCGTCCGGAAGCTCACGAACCGCAGCTGTATGCGTCACCGCTGCCGATAACCGCCAGAAAGTATAAAAATCTTCAAGACATTAAACTTGTTCTTCACCCTAATCATCATCAGTTTTATGACAACCTCCCGCATTTGTAGACATTGTGTGAAGTTTGCTTCGTGACTTTTTAAAGTTTAAAAACATTAATTTTTAGTATTTATTTGTCACGATTATTAAGTGGACAAACTTCAGTTGTAGAATTAAATATTTAAGACGTGTTAACGAAATAAATTATGACCAAAAAAGTTTGAGATATAGTCAGATATAAAAAATGGCATTGTTAGTCATTTTTTTAATTAATGCAAGGTACGTGGGGGAGACGACTTTGCAAGTACGCCAAACTTGGAGCGAAAATCACATCCTATCATTGTTAACACACAAGCTACGCCTCCGTACGAAAAATCTGACGGGAAAAATCTGACGGGAAAAATCTGACGTCAAAACTGGTAAGTAATTTGCAGTGACTAATGGCGAAAATGGCGTAACTATAAAGTCTTGGCAATTTCAAAGGGCAAAAACTGCGTAAGTACAGGATTTGGCTATTTCAAAACAAATGCGGCCAAATCATTGCCGAATCTTTTTTTTTTCGTTAATAGTGAAAAGAAACGATTGTTCCTTCACCAAATAAGGACTTGTTAGCAGTTGTATCTTCTGTTTATTTAGTGTTTTGTTCGCTGTGAAAAATTGTAAAGTTTGACTTACGCAATTTTTGCACCCCAACGACATATGCATATATAATATATGTATATATAATATATGTATATATAATATATGTATATTTAATATATATATTTATATATATATATATATGTATATATATATATATATATATATATATATATATATATATATATATATATATATATATATATATATATATATATATATATATATATATATTAATCACCGTAGGTAAGTATTTTTTAGTGAACAGGAAAAGTTGAGACTGAGTCGGATTCGAACCGGCGACCTCTGGGTTACAAGCCCATCGCTCTACCAACTGAGCTATCAGCCCGATGGTATATTCG
>CACRXK020008360.1:0-20964 GCA_902702795.2 Paramuricea clavata
TGATGATAAAACTATTTCTATAACGGTTCGTTTTTACTCTTGGGTTATTGAATTTCGACTTTTTCCGTAAATTAAGCGAGATATTGGTTTTAGCAGGCAGTAGTTCGTGTAATTTGTGTGCATCATCGTTCATAATATTTAGGAAGACTTTGTTAGTAATCTGTTGGCGCCGTAGGAATAGGGAAGTTAGACCTGATAATAGTAGGGCATCTTCGTAAGATTCCGTGGGGTAGATGATTCGCATTGCTCGTCTTTGAATAGTTTCGAGATCACTCGAAAGATACGTTGGGAGACCATCGTGATACACTGGGCAAGCATATTCAATTAAAGATCTGATGCAGGATTTAAAAAATTGTACCAATTCCAAACAACCCACTTTGGCGCGCTTTAACTGAGTTAGGAAGTACAATCTTTTTGAAGATTTTTTAACGAGTTCGCTAACATGATAATTCCATTTTAAGTTGTCGGATACATTCAGGCCCAGAATTTTGGCATGTGGGACAATTTCAAGGGGGCGTTATTTATCGTAACGGGTGGAAAGACTTTTTCCGATTTCGTAAAACTAATTCTCATTTCTTTACATTTGCGCTCATTCAGCACGAACTTTTCGGTTTTGGACTTGCGTACGAACTCATCTACGGTTGATTGGATATGACTTACTTCGTCTTTTTTAACAGTTTCGGAGATGTTTGAGTCGTCCACATATTTCCACATCACATCATTAGAGACATTTAAATCGTTAATCATGACTAAAAACAGCCATGGGCCCAATTTTGTTCCTTCCTAGTATAGAAACAATCTGTAGTGTTGTGGCTTTTTGGATCTCGTTTTAATATCGTAATACATGAATAACATGATAAAAAACTTTAAAATGTTGATCCATATATCCCGCCATATTGCGTTTGCGGAATCGAATTTATTCTGACTTATAGACTGCGTAGACTCCCCCCCCCCGACCACAGAGGAAGTACCGCGATGGTGGGAAGGAAGATCCGTTTACCAGGGGGGTATGCTGTCTGCGAACAGATATTGAAAATGTTGCTCCCTTCAGCGGAAAAATTATAATCTGCTTACAATACTTAGTGTTAATGAGAGGCAGTGAATTTTGAATATAAAAGCTTGATAGGAAATAGGAATATGAATAATAATACAGTTTTATACAGAGGAATCATTGTCATTTACATTCATTTACGCTTCCAAAACAAGTAAGTTGGGCATTAATTATCGTATTATGCCCGTTGGTTATCATTTATATCATTGTTTGTTTCATATGAATGTTTATATTGAAATTATTGAATTAAATTAACAATTGAATACAAGGACTGCTGCTTGCTGCAAACAAAATGGAACCTAACTTTAATAATTAGTTGATAATGTCATGATTCATGAAAACAGTTAAAAATTACAAAATCTGTGGTGATGCTAGTCATAGCAAGTTAGCAACTGATACTGTGAAGATTTAGGAAACAATGCAGTTTTATACACACTATGCATAATGCCTCAAATTATACAATTTGGCATCTGGCTACCAGCCTCGTTTTGATGCAACTCGTTTCCAGGTCCCGAGTTATTGGGCGATTGCTAGATAGTATACTTCAAAATAAGGTTTCCGTTTTTATATAAATTTTTAAAATATGTTATGGTTTGGTTAGGGTTAGGTTAAGGTTAGGGGTAGGGTTAGGGGTAGGGGTAGTATTAGGGTTAGGGTTTAGTTTTGCGTTAGGATAGTTTTTTCTACGTTATAAAAACGGAAACCTTATTTTGAAGTATACTATCTAGCAATCACCCGAGTTATTGTGCATATCATGTATGTATTGAAGAATATAGAATAAATCACTTTTCTAGGCCTGCTACTTCAAGTACTGCATACTTGCTATGCAGAATGTGCAAACAATGCAAAATACAATAGTATGTATACAATATCCAGATTTTTCCTTAACTCGCCTTATCTCGCCTTAACTCGCAAGGGTCAGTAGCCAGATTTTTCCTTAACTCGCCCTATCTCGCCTTAACTCGCATAGGCTCGCCTTATCTCGCGGCGAGTTAAGGTCCCAGAGTAGGCCTATATCGATGAACTAAGGCTGTATGATCTTTATAAACAACAATTAGCATTAACGAAACCATGCTTGACCTGTCTGTCTCAAATCAAGAGATCAAAATTAATGGTTATGATATTGTGAGAAAAGACAGGAATAGGCACGGTGGTGGAGTCGCAATATACATAAGAACCTCGATCAACTTCATAATAAGAGACGATTTAACTGACGATAATCTCGAAACAATCACACTTGAAATTTCAAAACCAAAAGCCAAACCATTCTTAATTAATAGTTGGTATAAACCAGCCAATACAACACTTGAAATATTCAATGCATTCGAGTATTTAATTACCCGAATGGACTCTGAAAACAAGGAAATCATTTTACTTGGAGATTACAACTGCGATTGGTCTCGCTTGGATAGTAACAGCGCTAACGCCCAGACAAACAAGCTTGCTGGAATTGCACAGACATTTCAATTTCAACAATTAATTATAGTCCAACGCGAATTACAACTAATAGTAAAACCTTAATAGATCTAGCATTCACCAATAAACCGGAATTGATAAATGGCTCGGGTGTCATTCATCTCGGGATAAGTGATCACAGCTTAATCTATATACAGACGGAAAAATTTCCGTTCCCCGTAAAGAGCCAAAAGTGATTAAATCAAGAAATTTCACACACTATAACTCAAACAACTTTAAATCAGACCTTTTCACATACTTATATGATCAAATATTCTGTGATACAATGCTTGATCCAAATATTATGTGGGAAAATTGGAAAACAATATTTTTGTCGGTTGCAGATTTTCATGCACCAGAAAGAACAAAAAAAGTTAGAAGCGAGTACGCGCCATGGATTACAGAAAATATTAAACAAACCATGCGTCGAAGAGACTTTTTAAAGAAAAAAGCAGTTAAGATAGGATCAAAACAATTCCATGATGCTTATAAACGCACACGAAATGATTTGAATAGATTAATTATAAGAATACAAAAGCAATTTACTTTACAAATACTTTAAATGGCTGTGATAACAACCCAAAGAAAATGTGGAAAACAATTAATAAACTTACAAACAAACAGTCAAAAACCACTCTTATATCTGAAATCCGGAACGATAATCAAAATTTGACTAAAAAACATGAAATTGCAGATGCTTTAAATTCACATTTCAACGAAGTTGCATCCCGCTTGGTCAAAAACATGCCACATAGCTCAAGGACGCCTGAGTCATACGTGACTAGGCCCGATATACAATTTACGATACAAAATGTTTCATTAACTAAGGTATATAACTAAGGTTGCTCTCTACAATCAAAACATCCAAATCAGCAGGGCATGATAGAATACCCGGTAAACTTCTAAGAGACGCTGCTGAAGTAATAGCACCATCACTAACAGCAATCTTTAACGCATCTATAAACACTGGTATATTTCCTGAAGACTTCAAGATTGCTATTATTTCTCCAATTCATAAGGCTGGAAGCAAAACTAATGGCGATAATTATCGACCAATCTCGGTTCTATCCTCAGTTGCTAAAATATATGAGAAATTAGTTACAGAGCAACTAGAAATTTATCTTGAAACTAATCACATACTTGTAGAACAGCAAGCAGGATTTAGGAAAAATCACTCTACACAAACTTCTCTACTTAACATCACAAACCAATGGCTAATGAATATGGATAAGGGTTTGTTAAATGGAGTGATTTTTTTGGATCTCAAGAAAGCGTTTGACCGTGTTGACCATAATATACTGTTAAAAAAATGCATTGTTATGGAATAAGAGGTCATGCGCTTGCTTGGTTCCAGTCCTATCTTTCTAGCAGGATTCAAATATGCAAGGTATAGATCAAACGATGTCCAAAACAAGAACAGTTAAATGTGGAATACCCCAAGGTTCTAATCTTGGGCCACTTCTGTTCTTATTATATATAAACGACCTGCCAAATTGCCTGACCTCATCTTCAGCAAGCATGTTTGCCGATGACACAAATATTTCAACCAATGCACTACAATAACGCATTAACGTGGACTTAGAAAATGTACACCAATGCCCAATGGTTACTTGCAAACAAACTTACACTTAACAAAGATAAAACTGAATATATGATCATTGGCTCAAGACAACGAATTTCAAACTTAGTAATGGACACTATAATTGAACTTGGTGAATCAGTCATTAAGCGGGTTCACAAATCAAAAACTTTAGGCGTAATTATTGATGAACATCTTTTATGGAATCATCAAATCCAAAGTACTGTCACAAAAGCTTCAAAAGGAATAGGAATGATGCGACGAATAAAACAGTTTGTTCCCAAATCAACCTTAGTAAAAATATATAATGCCATCGTGTTATCACACTTTGATTATTGTAGCTTGGTTTGGGATAACTGTTGTGATTACCTAAAAAACAGACTTCAGAAATTACAAAACAGAGCGGCCCAAATCATCACTGGTAAAACTTATGAAGTTAGTTCTGTTTTAAAAGAATTAGACTGGCAGCCTTTAAACCAACGTTATAAAACCAATAAATCATTTTTTATGCACAGAATACGAAACGAAAAAATGCCATCATCAATTTCTAACATGTTCAAAATAAAAATAAATGACAGATATGATCTAAGAAGTAACAATAACAACTATGATCTTGGAAAACCTGAAGCAAATTCTATGAAAAAGAGTTTTAGTTATTCAGCTGCCTCCCTTTGGAATGACTTATCAATTACAGCAAAAGAAAAAGGCATTAGCCTTAACAAGTTTAAACGTATTCTTGACGGCACTTGATTCAATTTGGTAACTTTGTAAATATTTAAATAGAAATAGGATATATTCAGAAACAAATGTAGTGCATGCAATTATTAAGTTCGTTATGTTTTCTCTGTTTTTGTGTATATATTTGTGTTATTATATTTATATAGCTTGTAAATACTTGTAACAAACGGCCTCTTGAAAAGCAGGTGCCTACGAGCCCTGAAGAGCTGCCGTTTTAAAATATTTTTAAATAATAATAATAATAATAATGGAAGATCGGTACCTGAGCTAAGCTTAATAGCCTCAGAAGTAACTGATTTCATGTACGAAAACCACGGTCATCTTTTGCGAACATTTAATCAACAATGGCTGGAACCAGATCGCCTTCTAGAGTTTACAAATGCTATCCACAATCGCGGTGCAGCATTGAAAAACTGCTGGGGTTTTGTTGACGGAACTGTCAGACCACTGAATTGCTCGCCCAGATCAGCATCAGCGAACTTTTTACAACGGACATAAACGGGTTCATGCGATAAAATTTCAGTCTGTTGTTGCACCAAATGGGCTTTTATTGCAAATCTTTACGGACCAGTAGGTAAGATTCGTGTTTATCTTTTTAATATCACTATCTTTGTCGCTTTCGCAAAACTCGAACATTCTCAATTGCAAAATTAAATGTCGATTGTCACCTGCCAAGTATAAAAGTTAAAACTTGAAAAAATCTTTGGAATTCAAAAATAGGTTTTGGGGACAAACCCTCTGATTGGCTAAACATTATTCTTGCAATCCACTAGCCAAACAGATGGTTTGTTCACAAATCTATGAAATGTTACATCTATGATACTATTTTCCACTGGAACAGCACACTTCCACTTTGGAATATATGTTTTGCCAAATTGTTGTCAAATCAACCTGAAATGATATCATTGAACATAATTTCTCATGCCAATCAAATTACCTTATGTTATTATGATCTTTTATCTTTATTATGTATTATAACCTCATGATAGTTTTAATTAATTGTTCTGTCAATACAGAGGGGGAAAGACATGATGCAGGCATGCTGAGAATGTCAGGTTTACTGGAGTCATTGGAAACCCATTGCAATACAGCAGCTGGTGAACCTCAACAAGTTCATATTTTGGACTTACTCCGCCTACTATTCAAGAATATTTTAATGCAAATAATGTATAAAGTTAAAAATTTTCAGACATACACCTTTTCATAATTTTACATGGCATTGAACCTAAACAGACATGCATGCATGACAGACTGTTCTAATCAGTGCCACATTAGACAGTCTAAAATAACAATGCAAACTGCATTGGGTTAAGCCCCCAAATTTTGGTTTTTCATAGTGCCCTACTTTATCCATTATCATGGCAGCAAATTGTGATCAACCTACATTATGACAATTTTCTTTATTATACACAGAAGTCTTGTGTTGAAAGGCAAATAAATAAAATTGGGGGAGATGTAATTTAATTTTCCTACTCCTATTATAAGTATCAACATTTCTGTAGTTGACCACCATCTGCTGCCCTCACATGGTTAAACCCACCAATATGAAGCATGAGGTGGCATGATATCGATATTGTTATACTGACTCTATTGGTGAAAAAATCAATCGACTCAAAAAAATTCTAATACCTTAAAAATTCAAACAATATGCAATCAACATGTATTAGGTCAACCCAACATATCCATTTTTGACAGCGGCATATATATACTTTGGCAAATAGATATCATCATAAATTAGTTTTATTAGAAATTCCATTCCTGGAAAAAACCAAGTTAATTAACAACACTCTTGTAATAACATTTTAAATCTAATTATACATATATCTCAACTATGTAATGATTAATGAAGCATATTTAATTATATTGTAAAATTCAGGGTATTTACCCATAATGTTTATTTCAGTTTATTTACCAGTTCCGACATTGCATTCACAATGGCCATGGTCATCGCTTGCTTCTGTACCTGGAACTGTTGTTGCTGTTCCAAAATGCTTTGCTGGAAATGCTGCTGGTTGACTGCTTGCCGTTCTCTCAGCTGCATCTCTCGTTCTTTAAACTCCCTCTCAGCTTCTTCCCTATTTCTGGTTGCCCTGACAGATTCCTTTAGTACTTCCACCAGCTCTCCACTTCTTTTCCGTTTCCCTTCCGGTGTTCCTCCTTCTTCTCCTTCCACATTGGGTCGTTTCCCCTTGTCTCTCCTAGCCTCTCGACCGCTCGCTTCCTCGTCTCCGCTCCAGTTTCTTTGTCATAATTTTCCTTCTGCCTTTCTTGCTCATTCTCTTCCTCACATTCCTCCATTCTCTCCATGATATCCAACAATACCTGATCTTTCTCCGTGAAGTCGACATCCACACCACTAGCTCTCTTTTCTTGTGCCTCCTTTTTCTTAAAACTTGTCATCATTCCGGTGAATTTCTCTCGCACTGACCGTTGGTTTACTTTCATCCCCATATCTTCCAGCTGACAAGCTATGGCTGTCCATACTGCCCCTGTCCATACTGAGCCAAAACGAAATCTATAAGGCTCATGTGTGAGCACTTCCCGTAGTAAACCCATTTCGTGATGTTCACGCCAAACAAACAGACCTCTTTTTCCCGTATCGCTGCTGGAAACATTTGTGTTTTCCATCTACAAAAATAAATAGTTTTAAGAATACCATTAATAAAATATCGCAGATTTTAAAGATATAAAGTATAAAATGCACATTTGTCAAATCTCGAGGCCAGGCAAGGCAAGGCAGAAGTTGTGTCGCTGTGATAATACAGTAAAGAATCAAGTTGCTTTACTCCTCCAACAAATTTATGCTGCTTTAACACGGTAACAGACAATTTAAAGAACTATTAATACTAAAAGTTTTACAAAAAAACCAACCTCGTTCCCAGGGCTTTCCCCTTTTTGTCATTGGGAAGGCGGGAAAAGGCCCTGGCACCGGCCGGTCTTCTATGTATTCTGATTGGTCAATGACAAGTACATTATTATGCAAATAATGCAATCTAGGATTAATTTATTCAAACTTTGGGATAAATTAACATTTTCACGCAAGGAGTGTCTAAGAAATATTTTTGGCAAAATCTGTGGCAAAATGGTTAAATTCGATAAGATTTATACACAATTTGTCGAAGGTTAGTATTATTGTTTGTTTTAAACTGTGAGAGAAGATTAATTGTGTACTAGAACACACCTCTGAGGCTCTGACCGAATATTTAGGGCAAAATGTGCCTTCATTGAATCATTGGCTCCGTATAGCGTTAATGTTTATATTTATAAAACTAAAGTCTCGGTTTATAAACTGAAACATGACCTTTAGTTTTTGATATTCTTCATAGTCGAGTTTAAATTGGTCTAATTTATAGCTAGTTACCACTATAGAAATGCGACGATATTTTGTTATATATATGCAAGTGTTTACAACTTTTGAATAATATGTGATTTGGTTTTGTTTCAGATACTATTACATGTTGCTTCATTTTTAATACCATAAATTGTGTTAAAAAAGTGATTTGCTCATTTGGCTGATGTTACAGTTTTCAGCTGATGTGTTTTGTTTGGATGATATTAGCACAATTTCAATATGAAAGTGCAGGTGTCTTTAGACATGAGCCATAATGTGTATATCAAAATACTGATAAAATCCGTTTCCAGCTTGATTGTATTTGCATTGTTGCAGACAAAGTTGTGCAATTATGGTGGGCTTATATGTCACATACTATCCATACTCGTATGTAATTCCATGTGCCTGCATGTACTTTGATGCCTCAAGAGATGCTTCGAATGTGTAATAAAGGGCTGTTCGCAGGAGTTGGGCTGTCTGGCCTTAAATTGCATTGTTTTTATGATATTTTAAGATTGTATTCGTATGGCTGGACCATCTTGCCATTGCCACAATGTCTGATGTTGAAACAGGCTTTAAAACTGATTTGTCAGAGGGGGTTGGAGGTTTTCTACTTGTGATCGGGCAAGTGGAGCTAGCTAAAGGTGCTGGGTCAGAGTCAAACTCATGTGAACAGCTTCTAAGTCCTAATTATATTGATAAATTATGTACACTTTGGGATGGTAATGTAATTTGTAAAATATTCCACATTTTATTTAATAAAATTTAATTATATACATTGTTTTTGTTGTTTATATTAACACCTTGGACAGTATATATTTACACTTTGGACCCTGTAAATAAACACCTTTGGAGGGTGTACCCATTCTAAGCCAAAGACGTTTAAGAACAATTATCAAGGTATTTGCATAATATATTTAAAACTGCTTTCCATATACATGTAAGGCATGGTTCAATTCTTGCTTTTACCAAGTAAACCAAGGGATTTTCAATGTCCCCCTCCTCCCATAGAATTCACTTGAAGTGACTGGGGCAAGGTAGCTGTAAGTATAAGTAGGTATATAAAAGTCAATTAAAATTTACAAATAGAGCTTTTTGAATATAGACCATTGCAAAATTTTTTTAAATTTGTTTAACCCTTTATAGTGGCAATGTGCCCTACTTTAGTATATTACTCCATCTGGTGCCAGACAATTTTACTCAAGGGCAGAATGTAGACTTGCCACAAGTCGACCTCGAACGAAACGTCGGCTCACACTCGCTGCTTGCGTTTCGTTCGAGGTCGACTTGTGGCAAGTCTAGGCAGAATGCTGCCACTCAATGAGTTAATATATTTTCAGAACAGTTACCATCAAATTAAATCTATTTTGCTGGCAAAATTGCCTTGGAAGGGGTCCTTGATTTGTTGAGGTTTTTTTTTCTGGGGGGGGGGGGTGAGTGTTGTAAAAAAACAGAATAGCAACTGGTTTCAGAATAGGAAGAATTGTTGTAATATAGGTAATATAATTCTAAGACAAATCATCCAAAGGAAGCAATCATTCTAGCTCTTGTGGTGTATGTTGCAACAGGGATGGATTTACTGGGGGAGGGGGGCTGTGCACTCCCCTAGCCCTGGCCAGAGGGGGTGCACGGGGGTGCTATTTTTCATGATAAAGCAAAAAATTATTACAGGCAAAATGAGATACAGTAATTTGAGTAATAACATGATGATAAGCAAGCTGTGAACAACAATTACAATTCAAATACAGTAGTAAAGCAAGACTTTGCAGTAGTGAAGCAAGTTGATGGGCGGGCAGCACACATGACCGACACAACTCGGCACCAGAGCTGGAAGAGCACACACCCCCTACCAGATCATGCTGGATCCATCCCTGTGTTGCAAAATATATTTTCTTCATAGTCAGGCATTCACATGAATGAAGATTAGAGTTGCATCATGTTATATAGTCTTAAATATTTAGGAGGGGTCTCCATTGTTAAATTAAGAGATTAATTTAAAAAGGGGTCCCATGACATTTTGACATAAGAATCTCCCACCCCACCCTAGGGCATAATGAATGGTCACTTAAAGTACATGCCATCTTCTAACTGGTTGGGCACCTTGCCCCTTTTGTTATGAAAAATCTATTCCCTACCTTTTAATATCCCCTGGGACAAAAAATTCAAATCAACTCTCCACCCTGATAATGTACAGATGGTAACACCAAGAATTGAAGCAAGCAAGCTTTACTGGAGTACATACTATTATTAGGAAGCATCAATTCGCACATACTAATTTGCCAGTTATGATTTTAAACGTAAACTTTCTTATCTCATATAGAATTCTTAAGGTCTTGTTTACATTTTACTGGAAGCAAACTAAGATGCATATCCAATATTTGGGTCATATCACTCATATGTCAGTTTTGCAGCTTGCCAGCTTCAACAACATTTGGTCGCTTTATAATATAAGTGACATTCAACAATAGATCAATAACATATACAGTATATGCAAAAACATTTCTTTGAATCACTGTATATATTCCACATAAATTCGCTCCAATCGTCGCACAGCAGAGTCTTTGGAAGGGTAAAACCAAGTTTAACATCCCCAGTTCAAAACACTTTCCGTATCCTCTTAGGCAAGCCTGTCCAGCTTAGTGCTGTGCAAACTCCGGTTTTTCATCTCCGGCTCCGGCCGAATTACAGCTCTGAGCTCCGGCTCCGGCTCCGGCCACATCATAAAATATTAAATAAATGTTTTACGATCAGAGAACATTTATTAATATTATTATGAATAACCCTTTTCGCGCTTCCTAATTATCAGATAACATAACTCAGGAAACAAAAACAGTGAAAACACTTAACCACGCAGAAAATATCTATATGGAAACCAGCTTCGAAAAATCTTTGACGCGAGGCATGACGCGAGGCATGACGCTAACACTCTCAGACTCCACAGCGCAATTGTTCGCACGCAAACAAAGTACTCTATCATTTTCAAAAGGTTGATATTTATTTGTTTTGTACTTTTTCGTTATCTACAAGGCATGAATACACAGACTATGTAGCGCTAAGTCAGATGGCTTCATGAAAGCATGACGTTTGTAAGTTGCGATCGTATTACAGCGTTTCGACGCTGTTCCTGTGGGCTGTGGCAGTTCGAGTCTATGATGAATTCATTAACAGCAAATGGCACTTTGCAGTAACTAACAATCGTTTGACATTTGTCTCGTTTCATATTGTTTTCTTGTCATTTTGCCGGAGCTGGGAAAACGGTAACTCCGGCTCCGGGCTCCGGCATACAAAATTCTGCTCCGGCTCCGGCGTTGGAAAAACCGCTGGAGCTCCGGCAGAACTCCGGCTCCGGCAACTCCGGCGCACAGCACTAGTCCAGACTCCAGCTGGAGAACCACTGTCGTAATACTATATTTTGGCTGTTAATTTTGTATAGCGAACGAACGATATTTACCAAACCCAGTTGGAAGAAGAGCAACTACATAGTTCCCATGTAATAAAAGCTGAAGAATTTGATTTCGAGTACGTCGGTAGCAAAAAGAAAGAAAATTTCAAAGACTAAACGCATTTTTAAGCCGCTCTAAGCACTTAAATTTTGTGGACACTCTTAGGTTGGTGGCCATCTTGGATTTTCTAATCATTAGAATAATAATTTATTACACCCACTATATCTGGGTGTTGAAAGTCATGTGACCGGCCGGTGCCAGGGCCTTTTCCCGCCTTCCCAATGACAAAAAGGGGAAAGCCCTGGGAACGAGGTTGCAAAAAAAACAATATTTGTTGTACGAAAGACATAGCTGCAGAGCTGCCATGTTTTAAAACAAAAATGACAACAAACATTTCAGTGTTGTGTCACGTAAAGTGGAGGGGACTTAAAAAACACCAAAAATTTTAATTATTTGTATTCACTTCCGTTTCCGCTTCGAGAGTTTATCTATTGGCAATTGCTAGATAGTATACTTCAACATAAGATTTCCGTTTTTATTCTATTTTTAAAATAAGTTAAGTTAGGGTTAGGTTAGGGTTTAGGTTTAGGTTAGGGTTAGCCGTTAGGTTGGGGTTAGGGTTAGGTTTAGTATTAGGGTTAGGGTTTAGTTTTGCGTTGGGATAGTTTTTTCTACGTTATAAAAACGGAAACCTTATTTTGAAGTATACTATCTAGCAATCACCTTTATCTATTTTCTTAAAAAGAAAACATAAAAAGTCTTACCTTCCTGATTTTTCAACTCGTAGTGTGGACTACTGGATTTTCAGAAAATCTCGTACTCAAAGCGGCGGCGGCGGCGGCTACGACTTCTTGACGCAACCCGGACTCACGATAGCAAAAAAATGACGCGATTAGCGCGCAATTGACGAATCTCGTAGCGGTAGTCAAATCTAAAGCTCCCTGATATGACGACGACGACGGCTGCCGAATGACTAAGGAATTGTTTTTTTCTTTTTTTCTTTTCGTTTGTTTTGAATTTTTTAAATAAATAATAAAACAATTATTGAATTCGGTTTTCGCACAATATGAAGAACTATCAAGCCCTCAGTTTGCCGTTATCAACCTCAGCCTTCGGCTTTGGTTGATAACGGCAAACTTCGGGCATGATAATTCTTCATATCGTGCTCAACCTCATTCAATAATTATTAAGTGTAACATAGGCTTGAAAAATTTTAAACTTATTAATGTAGATAACTATTTTTTGTAAACCTGATGAAGCTACCGTGCTTAAATAAATATTTGACTGACTGCAACGTTACGTTTGAAACGTAAACAAACGTGAAAAATTCCTGGTTTCTGATTGGCTAACAGCCAACTGTGAAATTGTCATATGAACTCAATGGCTACTGAACTTCAAATATGGATTTTTCACATTCATATTAGCAAAATGATGTCAAAGAGTCATCTGGACGCGTTTGCGCCATATTACTATGACGACCGAGAATCATATCCACTCGCTGACGCCATTAGCGAGCTTAAGCATGCAGGACGGCAACGCGGCGACGATGGCCAAAACAAATTCCTTCAAATAAATGATAGTAAAGAAAACTTGTCGTATATTATAATTCGTATGAATTTAATACAGTATAAGAAGTTGAAAACATTGGCTTTATGTTTGGGAAGAGTTCTACTGACCGAATTTTAAGTTGCACTTGTTACGGCTTCAAATGCAGGCGTTGTATAAACGACGTGAAAATCTGTGATTTGCCGTTGTAAACAGAACGACAACTACGTCTGAAACTCCCCCGGGGCTTTAATTATTTATTTCTTTTCATTGACTCATTGTATTGGTTGCCGTCGTCGTCGTGTTGCCGTCCTACATGCTTAAGCTCCCTATTGATATGACGACGACGACGGCTGCCGAATGACCAATTTGGTTTTCGCACAATATGAAGAATTATCAAGCCCTCAGTTTGCCGTTATCAACCTCAGCCTTCGGCTTTGGTTGATAACGGCTCTTGAACTCTGTTAACAAAATACTATCATACAAGAAACAGACTAACACAAACCAACATAACCAAACTAGAACGAGGATTACACTTCCTTACATAAACACCATGCACGTCGGAAATGGCCGCTAGACTCCTCCGACCATTTAACATTGACGTTGCACACAAACCAACATGAAAAACATGCAAACTTAGCAGCAGTTGCGAAAAATGCAACTTCAGACCGTCTGGCAGGAATCTAACCTGCGGCCCTATATATTCTGGATTAAATAATTACTTTTAATAATTACAAATACATCAATGTTTTAACATTTAAAAATGGTCGAAGTAGTCTGCCTGTCATTTCGGAAGTAGCGTTTGTATTTCACTCGGGTTTCAGTTGGTTTGTTTTTGGACTTAATTGTTCTTAATAAAGAATGTGTGTTTATGAAATGTTCTCAAATGAATGAAATGAGTCCAAACCGTGCAAGCAGATATTTATGCCTCATGCGTGCGGCAATACAAAGGTGCTGCATGCGTTGCAATATATCGCAGCACCACTAATATATTCTACCGGTGGAAAAGGGTTTCCTGTAGCATTCTTTTCAGCCTGTAGACTACACAGTTTTGAAATACCTACCTTTTTCAATTACTTCCCTTAATTTTTCAATATCATCACAGTTTAAAGCATCCCAAACTATTCGTTCCAAGTTGTCCATGTTTTCAACAGTAACATTGGTTTTAAGCGGCCGACGTTCTTTTGTTTCTGAAAATGAGAAAAACAGCACATGCGTTGTTCTATCCTGAATTCTGATTGGTCAGGTCCGTCGAAATTCGTATCCGTGGACCAGGGCCACTATCTCGGATGTTGTTTTTGCTGGCGGAAGGTTTTTAAACGCGTACAAAGTAACTTACACGAGAGAAATTAGGACAAGCTGCACCTCTCGGAAGATCTCCGTTCATTGGCTAAGGAAACTACTGAGTCAATGGTGAACTTTATTTGAACACGGGGTCTGTTCATTTGTAATACATAAATGCTCTTCCAGAGAGCCGTGTGTTAAACATATGTACATAAAAGTATCGATATACTTATAAAACAAACTACATATTATAATGTTAAAATTTCTTAAAACACTCATCAGTATTCATGCCTATTGCGGCATTGCCTCATTACCAAACATGTAACGAAAACGGGCATCTAAAAGAATATACTAGTAAAACAATAAAGGAAGGACAGGTATCATAGCGTAAATGGATCAGCGCAAAGAGAAAAATGTATTTCTTGCACATTGCATGCTAACTTTAAAAAGCACAGCCTTCTGACCCAAACGTCTTGTGTACATTTGGGACGGTGTCAAGAACCTTTGAATAGTCTTGGTCAACAAGAAGCGATACAAAAATGCTTTAAATCGTGTTGGGTCCGCACCCATTTTATTTAAGGCGATGAATGCAAATGAAAGAGCCTTAATATCGTCAAAATCTGCAACTCTTCGGAAGCGCTTCTACCTGCATGGGCACACTGCACAAACTAAAGCCCGGTTTCCATTTAATCGTCGAATTGTCAATCGTCGAAAAAACAGCAGTTTTTTGCTTGGCGATCAAATGGAAACATGCATGGACGATCGGACGATCAGGAATGTTGATCGTTATCTCGATTGTTGGGTTCTATCTCGACGATTCGTGGCGATGGCGGCTATAGTGTGGGCAACCGTGATTTTCAAAGTGGAAACCGAGAATCGTCGATCGCCCATGTTCAAGCATTTGCGCCATGCGTTCCTGCCATAATAGGAATGATTTTCACCCAGTTTTAGTAAATACGAACGACATTTTCATAACTCCATGCTTATCTCGTACTTTGCAAGTGACAGTGGATGTTCTATTATATATAATAATTCTTGCTTGCGCCATGCACGCAATATAATTATCTGTTTCTAACTATGACTACGTTTTAAATATTTCCGATTTCAAATTATTACATACTTTTGAACGAGTGTAGATACAGTATTTATAAGCATTTAAAACAGGGCCGTAGGGGCGAGGGCAGGGAGCACGATGTGCAAATAATGACCCATCTCTTCTGTTTACCAATAAACGTTGTAGTCTTCCCTATCTAAAATCCTATAACTCCAGCAAAAAATGCCTATGGTTGTTGAAAGCACATTTGAACTTGAATTTGCGCGCTGAGCGAACAGCAGTCATGACCGACTTCAAAGTCCAAATATATGGCGGCCAAGTGAGCTTCATTCTTTTTTTACAAAAACGAAGACATCGTGCTATTTTGCTGTTGTATTTGCGTGTATAGTACGTTTTACACAAATATTACTGATCTAACAACATTAGGCGACTTAAAAAGGCTTTTTGTGGTTGTCATTTTTCTTCAAACCTCGTCCTAAAATACGTGAAATAGCATTCTAATGAATCTAGAAATTCAACATTTTCCCAGGGGAGCATGCCCCCGGACGCTCCTACATTCCTCGCGCCTTTGGCGCTCGCATTCGAAATACCATAAAAATTTTGGCCCCTCCAAAGTTTAGACCCTGGCTACGCCGCTAAGTAAATGGAATAAAAGTTTTCGCGTGCAGCAGAAAGGTGCCTTCTGCATGGCTGCCAGCCTAATCGCCTGTCAGCATAATTTGTATTCAGGGACCGGTCATAAAGTATTTACTAGGGTGTGTGGAGGATATTTTTTTTGGGGGGGGTACGAAAACACCCCAGAACCTGTGAGGGGGGGGGGGTTACGAAAAAAACAACAGAACCTCTGGGGGGGGGTACCAAAATCTTAGTACTATAGTTACGGAAAAAATTACATTTTATAATTATTGTTGAATATTGAAAGTATTTGTGCCCAAATTTAAGTTGGGGAAGAATTGTTTTACTAATGTCAGATGATAAGTAGGATTCAGTATCCGTGGAATGTTTGGAGTACAAATCTGTTACATCTGAATTCGGTCAATGCTAGCAAGCTCGAAATATAGATAAACGCAAGACAAATGTTAAAACAGAATTATCGATAGAAAGGGGGGGGGGGTTATGAAAATTTTCACTCACATTGAAGGGGGTTACGAAAATTTTTCCATAGGTTTTTGGGAGGGTATGGAAATATGTACTTGAAATTTCATTTATCCTCCACCCCCCTCTAGTAATTACTTTATGACCGGTCCCTTATCTCCCTGAAAACTTTGAAATATTCACATTTCGTTCGAGTTCTGCCAAACGTAAGAGCGACGGCAAAAGTATTATATAATCTATACATTAGTCAGCGAGATATGGCGAAACGAAAGATAGGGTATGCAATGTCGTTTTTGACTCACTGATACTCCATATATAGGAGTCATTTGTGAGTCTTTGCTATATCAACGACAGAATCAACTATTTCTTTTGTGTTCCTCCAGCCTGCTTTGCGCGCCTGGAACCGGTCAGACCGGTTTAGAATGCTTCGTGATTGCAGGGGCGGCGCTAACACTCTTCGAGTGGGGGGGGGGCGGGGTGTGAGTGATCTTTTGCCGACTGTTGTTTGGTAATTTTGCCGAGTCATTAGGTGAGGGTCTTGAAGGGGGGGGGGGTGGTCCCAATCCCATTTTCCACCTGAAATTTTGGCAAAATCCCAGTCCCAGTTGGATTTTTATTAGAAATCCCAGTCCGAGTTATTGAAATCCCAGTCAATAAAAAAACCTTTATTTATCGGTAGAATAAACAGTTTTAAGACCTTTTAAGCCACCGTGTGTGCAAGTAGCGGACATTTGAATCCCGGAAATGGCATTTGCATCATTCTGAGACACGCATAATCAGAAAACCCAAAATTCCTGTCGGCATCCATTTTGCAGCCCTCGAAAAGTCAAAACCGTCAAAATTGAGGTCGGCAAAAGAGGGCCTAAGTCGGCACATAAGTCTGACCTAAGTCGGCACATCTCGGCATTTCTTAAAATCTGTTCCACGTCATGGAGCACTATTAATCACGCATTTACGAATCATTGAAATCGGAATATAACTGGAACGTTACCTCCAGCCGGAAAATTCGAAAGTTGGAGCCAAATTTTAACTCCAGACGCGCGAAATTTGATCTTCAAACATCTAACGCATATACACAATACCCGTCAGTTTTTAAACCTTACACCGTATTGTGTTCAGTTAATCGAACTACGAATCGAATTCTATAATCGCTGACATTTTAAAAGCTATCAGCATAAAAAATTCTTACTTTGGTTGAATTAAGGTGGGCAAAAATTTGCATTTAACCCGGCATTGCCGAATGCCGACCTCGTTTTCGAGGACTGATTTTGCCACGTCTTGCTGACGTAATAAGTGATACCGACAAAGGAAAAAGGTCGCTTCGTGCGAGAAAATTCGCTAGTGGAAAACCGACTTTATTGCCTCTTTTATAGAACAGTATAATAAGCAACAACAGAAGTGAAGATACTGTATTCGAAAAAACTTGCATTGCTGCATGTGTGGTTTCTTTGATGCATGCTATTCGTGATATTCGGTTTGAATTCAATTATTCAGGAGGTCAATTTTGGTTTCTTCAGTGGTTATCTTCAGCCAATCCAGTTTTGCCGACTGAGATAACAATTTGCCGATTAGCCGACGAGTGTGTGTGTGGGGGGGTGTTCCACCCCCCCCCCCAGTAGTGCCGCCCCTGCGTGATTGGTTGTTTTCACAACGCTTGCAAACATCGTGCTTTTGTATGAATTCATTTAATTCTGGATTTGATATTGCGGTGACGATTGACTTTTGCTGCGCGTTACTCTGGTTTTATCGCCCATTAATGACAGAAATACCGCTGCTCGATTCAGCTAAAACAATTGTACTTACGGATGTCAAATGTATTACTAAACAACATTATTCTAGCGATTTATGGCCTTTGAAAGTCAAGCGAAATTGTATTGTTGACCGATCGCTCAAAATTATTAAACTAATTAAAAATGCAGTATACGTTTGATCCTTAATAACTTTGGTATCGTTGGTTTCCTCGTTTTCGGCCGTATCCCAGTGGATTCGACTCACTTTTCTCTTTATTTTGATAGTATTTTGAGCCCAAAATATTTTATTTTGAAGATTTTAAAGCGCAGTTTTAATCCTAGCATACGGACCAACTGGCGGCCGACAGGAGAATGTACCGTATACTTACGTAAACGTGTCGTAACAGTGTCGTAGATGTCGTAGAGATAGAGTCTATTTCTACGACATTTACGACACGTTTATGACCGTATGGAAACCAGGCTTAAATATAACTTTTAAGTCTTTACTTGTAGGCAGTAGTCAGAACGATTGGACAATGTTGTCTCACTCTAATATCACTATACCACACATTTAAACGCTGGTGGCCTACATCTCAATCATAGAGGAACTGATAATTTATCTTCTAATTGCTCTAAACATATTAATAATTATTGACTAGCAACTCATGATGTGCATTGTGTATCTGCCGAAGTCTCTCGTAATCTCTATACGCCCCTTTTACCAGCAACTCGTGGTTTCAAAATGGCTAGTTTAAATAGAACTAGTTTATTAAAACATTTAGACGAACTTAAAATCTTGCTAAATGATAATCCTATCGATGTCTTAGCTATTAACGAGACAAGGCTTGATCCTCTATATTACTGATTGTGAAGTATTTATTCCAGGTTACGAAATTTTTCGTCGAGACCGTAATACTAATGGTCGACATGGCGGAGGAGTTTGTTTTTATGTACGAACTAGTATTAACTGTACTCCCCGTCATGATCTAAATTTTGAAGATTTAGAAAATCTATGTATTGAAATTTGCAAGCCACGTTCCAAACCTTTTCTCGTTGCTGGCTGGTATCGACCCCCAGATTCTAGTGTTGATAAATTCAATTGCTTTGAGGCGCTTGTCGGTAAGATGGATGCTGAGGGCCTGGAGTATTATATTATGGGTGATATGAACGCTAACCTAATTGCTTCTAATCTGGACAATAATTCGCCTCGCTTAATACCGATATTGCTGATGTTTATGGCCTTCAGCAACTTATCAGTGAACCAACTCGCGTTTCTAGCTTTTCTTCTACTATGATTGACTTAATTTTTACTAATTCTCCTACTATATAGGGTAGTTTGCTCCGGTTTCTCCCACATCAGCATTAGTGATCATGGTCTTATTTATGTTTTTCGCAAACTTGCATTCAACTGTAACTTACAGAAAATTTAAAAATTTAAATTCCGCTAGCTTTCGCAATGACATTTCTTCTCAAAACTGTAACTCAATATATTAGTGAACTTAATGATCCTAATAGCATGTGGCATATTTGGAGAAACATGTTTTTGAATGTCGCTGACAAGCATGCTCCTATTCGGACGAAGCGTGTTGGTTCTTTTAAGTTTTAAGTCACCCTGGATTACGTCTCATTTGAAACAATGCATGCACAGAAGAGATGTTTTAAAGATTCAAGCAATTCGCTCAAATGATCCGAACGATTGGCGTGCTTTCAAAAACTGTCGTAATAGTGTGAACAATGAAATAAAATTGGCTAAACAAAAATATTACAAACAGGCTTTTCATGAGTGTGTAGGCAATCCGCGCAAAACATGGGAGTTATAAATGAACTTACATCAAGAAAATCTAAAAGTTCCTTTGTTAACGAGATAAAATGCGAAGGCGTGTCAATAACTGATTCGTCGGATCTCACTGAAGCCTTTAATGACCACTTTGTCACTGTTGGTCCAAAACTGGCTGATGAAATTTCGACTAGCGTAAACAATCGCTCTCCCCTACATTATCTCAGTAGTCATATATACATGACCATGAACCCTTTCAGTTAGAATCAACAAATAACTCTAAAGTTTTCTCGTTGTTATATAGGCTTAGCAAATCCAAAGCAACTGGACTGGTCTGGACAAAATCTCTGCTAGACTCTTACGTGAATGCGCTGATCTCATTTCGAACTCCCTTTGCTTGATTTTTAATTGCTCCATTTCTACTGGTGTATTTCCAGATGAATGGAAGTGTTCTAAAGCTAAGTTATACCTTTATTTAAAAATGGGAGCCACTCTGAGTTGAACAATTATCGACCTATTTCGATTATTCCGGTTGTTGCTAAAGTTTTTGAGCGAATTGTATACGATCAAGTATTGGCTTATATTAACAATCATAACTTGATTTCAAATTGTCAGTCTGGATTTCGCGGCCTTCACTCCACTGCCACCGCTTTATTGGAGGCTACGGATAATTGGGCATATAATATTGATAGTGGTTGTGTGAATGCCGTTGTTTTTCTAGACCTAAAAAAGGCCTTTGACACGGTAGATCACGATATCTTATTATCTAAACTTAATGCGTACGGTATTAGAGGTGTTGTACACAAATGGTTTGAGTCTTATTTGAATGGTCGTCACCAAAAGTGTTTTGTAAATGGGTGTCTATCCGAAAACCGCACATTA
>CACRXK020008361.1:0-14429 GCA_902702795.2 Paramuricea clavata
CTGTATTCCAGAAGATAGCCGATGGAGTAGAGTTAGCAGCGGATAATATATGGATAATCATTGTATGTGCAGCAGTTGTTTTACTATACAACTAAACATTACATATTGTATAAAGTATGAATACCACAGAAAGAGAACTCCAGCCTGGCTTCAGGAGGAGCCGCATGACATCTGTAAAAGGACCAAGAACTAGAAGTGTTGTAACATTTAATCCAACAACTATCAGCCCAGGTGAAGAGCTGTACATTAACATCCCTAAGCTAAAACCTGACTCTTGTTTAGTTCCAGGTTCACTTGCACTATTATTTGACTTCAAAAATTCCAATACAAAAAGCCACTTTAATAATAACCTGTCTAAGTTGATAGCTAAACGTCTTCAGATTAAAGTAGCTGGTGAAACAGCTTATGACTGTTCAGGAGAGAGTTTGTATGAAATTTACAGAGATCTATGGCTAACGCTGGGTGACAGAAAAAAGATGACAGAACAGGGTCTTGCTAGTGAGAATCTCAGGAAGTTAATATCAGGTGATGACTCAGGAGTAAAAGTTGGTGATGCCAATAAAGTAGCAGATGGACTTCTCCACAGTGTGTACGGTTCTAAGCTGAGAAAACCAATTGATAAAATAATTACAGACCATGGACTCTACACTCCATTTTAGATGAACAACAATCCTATGTACATCCTCACACTCCCGCAATCAGATGAAATTATGACTGCTCAAGGAGGTGAAGCTAAGGGTAATTATAAACTGGATAATCTCGAGTTAGAATATGAGACCATTGAGAATGACGCCCTAGCAGGCGAAGTATCAAGGATGTATTCAACAGGCCGCTCACTGTCCTACAAACACGTCACTCTTATGCGTACAAGTAATTGGGACAAGGATCTTACCATTGTCAATGAAAACATAAATATCCCTAGAAAGAGCATGTCAGCGATTGTCCTTCTATTTACCAATAGAGTGAGAACTGATTCTAAAGAATATATTTACCCAAACATTGATAAAGTGAACCTCACCATTGAGGGTGTGCCTAATGCAGTTTTTTCCCAAGGACTTCCCAAAAATAGGTTCTTCGAAGAGGCAAAACGATTCTTTTGTCCTATGTGTGAGAAATCCATGGCAGATGAATTTATGTCCATCAGCAAGTTCTTCAGCACCGGTTTCGCCTTAGTAGTAGATCTAAGGTCAACACAGGATGACACCACTGGAGGAGGTAGAAAGATTGTTAACACACAGTCTGGAGTACTTATGGAAATTAATAAAAAAGCCACAACAGCTGACATTCAGTGCAACATTTTTATTGTATCAGATGCTCTACTTAACTTTGCTAGTAGAGATCTATCAAGTATTCAATACTAGGTACCCTGCGTAGTCGGTACAAACTACGTCAGTAGACGCTGCTAGCGCAGCTAGTACTAACGGTAAAGCATAGAGATGAATCTAGAGCCGCCATTTAATATGCTTATAGTAGGAATGACTGGAAGTGGTAAGACTCAGTTCTTACTTAATATGCTAGAAACGGAATACAATAAAGTTTTCGATTATATTGTTATTATATGTCCAACGATAGAATGGAATATGACTTACATTAACTGGGCTCATACTAGTGACCACGGAGTCATACAAATTCCATGTTCCCAAGAAATGATCAATCTTATTCTAAAGGCAGTGTCCACCATATTCCGCGGAACCCGGACTCTCATTATAGTGGATGATTGTGCTGCAAGTCAAGATGTAAAGAAAAGAGTCTCAGAACTGGTGCGCCTAGCATTCTCCGCAAGACATTACAATATATCTGTCATTGTAATTACCCAACAACTGTCATCAGTAGCAAAACCATTTAGGGAGAACATTTCCAGGTTAGTTACATTCTACAACCCTAGTCGCAGAGATATGAAGGTCATAACAGATGATTACCTAAGTGGTGTCCCTAAGGAGACAATCACAGAGATTACAAAGATACTAAAAGATGAGAAGTTCACCGCATTAGATATACTCCTCATTCACCCTTACACATACACCATCAAACTAAACACCGCGTAATATATAGAAGATGGGATCAGACTCTGAGGAAGAAATATTCGAGGTTGTGAGGGAAGTAGAAGCAGCCGCAAAGGCGCCGCAAAGGAAGGCTAAGTCTACCGCAACAAAAACTAAGCCAACCGCAGATAAGTCGCAAACTGAACATAGAAGGATTATTCCTTCTATGTTCAGTTTGCGACTTATCTGCGGTTGGCTTAGTTTATAAGACCGCAAGTTTCATAAGAAAGTCCAACAAAGATGTTATAGATAGACTTTACAGTGAGTATGAGAGTCAGAGGATGTCATGCGCAAGTGACTTCTTATCAACACTTATTATCTCAAAGTTTGCTTCCATACTAGGAAGTTTTAATGCGGTGGAATCTTCTGAGAAGCTGTCAGAGGAACTACTTAGTGATAAGCTTTTAAAGGATGACGTATGTTATTTAACTAGAATGATATCCCCAACATTCCATTCATTGGTCTCATATCAGGTGGATGCACAACAGCTAAGCACGTGGTTGCTCACAAGTGGAATAAGAAGGGAAAGACTGAGGAAATATCTGAGGAAGCAAAACATATTCTATTACATAGTGAAGAAGAATGTCAGACCACGAGTGGGAGAACGCCTGGGAAGGAACAGAGTTCGAAGATATAATTAACGAATTGATTGAGAAAACCAATAGGAGCATGGAAAAGATAGATAGGATTGGGAAGAAAGTTGACGCAATTGAGAGGGACTTATATGCACTCAGGAATAAGGTTATACTACCTCTCCAGAATGACTTCTACAACTTTAAGGATGACACAGTTAAAACAGTAATAAAGATATACAAGAACCTTCATGGAGTATAGTATTTTATTTGCTAAAGGATGTAAATAGTTATAGTAAGCAGCTGGGTGGGAAGAGGAAATGCTGCTTAATAAAATAGCCATAAAATAGGCCCAACAATTTTTACATATATAGTATAGAGAAAGATGGAAAAACTATTCAGAAACCAAAAGTTGAACGTTAGTGTAAGAATTATCGAAAGCGGTGAGGAGGTACTATTTTACGCAAAAGATGTGGCGGAATCCCTAGGGTACTCAAATACAAAGAAGGCCATTCAGGTTAATGTATGGAAGAAAAATAAGGTAACACTTAGGGAACTTAAGGGTGGGACCCTCAAGGGTCCCACCTTCAATTACCAGCCAAACTGTGTTTTCCTAAGGGAACAGGGTCTGTACCAACTGATATTCAAATCCAGACTTCCAATAGCAGAGGCCTTCCAAGACTGGGTGGTAACGGACGTCCTCCCATCTATCCGTAAAACGGGATCTTATAATTTACCAGATAGAAGGTCACTTAGATATAACCAAATAATCCTTATAAATGAAACGGACCTTCATTACGCAGTTGTGAGTTACATCAGAGATAACTACCCAGAGGCTGTAATATTACCTGGTCTAGGTGAGTATCAGGACACTGTGTCAAAGAGATGTGATGCCTGGAAGAAGGGATATAAAGGTGGTCAACCAGATCTTATCATAGAGAATCCTATGGGGAAGTATAAAGGATTTGCTATTGAATTTAAGTCCCCTAAGGGCACCGGAGTTATAAGTGAGAATCAGGATATATGGTTTAGGAAATTGAGGGGAATAGGGTACATGACAATGGTATCAGATGATCTGGTAAAGACTTGTATTAGAATCAATGAGTACTTCTCACTTAAGAAGACTGTAAGGAAAGTTGTAGTGAAGAATATAGTTAGTGATATAAATACGTATAGACCAAGGTTTGATTCAGGTAAGTACTAATGACACTAGTGTCATTTACGTAGCCTGCGGAGTATTGAGACATCTTACAAACAAATTTAAGTTATCTCACAAGTAATCTCACCAGTAGATTTAAGTTATCTTGCAAGTAAATTTGAGACATCTCACAAGCAAATTCAAGTTATCTCACAAGTATAATTTGAGATGTCTCAAAAGACTAAACCCAGTTAAACCTAAGGTATCTTACAAGTATTATGGAAGATAAACCTGAGCAAATCCAAGCACAAGTAACAAGTGAGAAGAAGAAGGACCCGAAGAGAGTAGCGGCAGGAAAACGATTAGCTGCAATCAGTAAAATAGCAAAGGAGAGGAAAAAGAAATGAGTATGATTACCTAGTATGATTACCAGTATGATTACCTACATAGGAGTGGCCATCGCACTGGTATCTCTAGTGCTAGCATACAAGTCGCATCAGAAGGAAACCAGGGAACAGGAACCCAAACACGTAACTGAGACTGTTGAGATAACCAGGAAAGCTGATGCTTCCAAGTTAGATTCACTTGAATGATTAAACATAATATATATTATAACAAGATGAGTGAAAAATCAAAGATGACGAAGGAAGTGTACAACGCAGTGTTACTTACAGCAGGAGCAGTTGGTATTTCAATGGCATCGAAGAAACTATTAAAAGAACCATTAGGCACCCCAGAGAACGTAAAAGGAATGGCAAAGTTAGCTGTCTCAGTTAGTCTTTCATCTCTACTAGTATCTTACCTGAAAGATAAGAAGTATCTACCAGATGATCCATTCAAAACCTAGGTAAAACTATACAATGGCAGGAGCAGCAGCAACAGCAGCAGGAGGACTATTTAACGCATTTGCATTTGCTGGAGCAGGATACCTATTTAAGATGTTTGATAAGAACGGATATGCTAAGGAAGCCCATAGACATAACATTGCAATGGAGAACCTAACAGCTGAAAGAGAGAAGTACCTTGAAGAAGTCACTGATAGGAGAAACAGACTTGCCCAATTAAGGTTAGAACTAGCTGAGGCAAATAGGGATATTAATGCAACAAATAAATCACTGGAACTCGTTAGAAGAATCAATGAGTTAACACGTACGGCTATGCCGAGGAGGCCGCAGTTAAGCAATCACTACAAACCTAGCTTCGAGATGGAAGAATATATGGCAATCTTCGGTTTAATTATAGGTGGGGTGGTTGGAGGGGCAGCTTACTTAATTCTATAAAAAATACAGCAATTTTCTTTTACATATATAATATAGAGAAATGGATTGGCTTGCAATGGTAGACGTTGACGAAGTGGTGGCCTTGGGAAAAAGGGTGGACACCATAGAAGAACTAGAGGCCGCAGTCAAAAAATATGTGGAATGGCGAATAATAAGGAGACGTAAAAATAAACCACAAAAACAAGCAGAAAATTTTAACACATATAGTATAGGGGATGGAATGGCTGACACTGGTAACACCTGATGAAATGGAACGAGTCGGTAAGAACGCAAACACCATTGAGGAGCTAGAGGCTATAGTAATGAAATACGTGAGAAATAAAATGAAGGTCAAACATACATACGATCCAGTATGTAGTGAATGTGGTAGTAAGTCAATTGTGGTAATAGATGGAGCAGATACATGCACACGTTGCTGAACTAGTGCTATGAACAACTTCACATACTACGTTAGTTACAATCACAACAAGGACGACTACCTGAAAAAGAAATCGTCCCATAATAGGGTCCGTTGGTTTGAGAGACACTTATTCGAGCATGTTGCTTCTGGGGATAGGGATACCATACGGGAGCAGTTCAGAAGCATCGTAAGATGTATACAAAGACTTAGACTGCAACGGGGGCGCAACATAGTTAGATATAAGTTTTACCTACTAAGGTTAGCCAGCATGAACAACATCATGTTGAGAAACCCACCTGAGGACATCAAGACTCAACGAATTGTGAACATCCTTGAGGACAGACTATATGGAAAGGTTTTTCCCGAGTTGGGATGGAAACCCATAAATTGTAAATATTATAATAACTGGAAATTCAGACATAAATAAAATATTAATTATTGGATTAAATAAAATATTAATTATAAAATTAAATAAAATATTAAATTAAATAAAATATTAAATTAAATAAAAATAAATAATTAAATAAAAATAAATAATTAAATACAAAATTAAATAGGCCTTAAAATAGGCCTATTTTTTTTACCTATAGTATATAGAGAAAGAGTGAAAAAATGGCGAGTAACTTTAACATGAACGATATGACTGTTGAACAACTTATGGCGCTTAGTGAGATAATTGATGATAGCGATTATGAGGAAAATCTCGAGGATGAAGTGGAGAAAATATCTGAGGATAAGTTCTATCGAGTTGCACCTAAGGATAAGGGCAAAGATCCCTTTGAAGGAGAAAGACAATTCATAGATGAAGGTGACCGTTCTACTGACCCAAAAAGACCAAGGAGACTCCCACTAAACTACAAGGGTAAGAGGGGAATAATGCCGACATGGAAATATTCCGAGAGACAGAAGGCAAAGGCTTTACTAGTCGAGGAGGCATACCAGAGCTTACTTAGTAGAGGAGTTGAAGGTCTACCACCAACAATGGGAGGTAGATGGAGAACGGATGATCCTCAGGTAAATGCGGAGATGAAGAGGTTAGAGAACCTTAGGAACCCCAAGCGTCCAAGAGGCAGACCACCAAAGGCCAAGGCTGACGGTGCTGTTAAGGCTCCCCGAGGACGACCACAAAAGGTTAAGTCCGACGCTGAGGTTGTGATTCCAAAGAGACGTGGAAGACCACCAAAGGTTAAGTCTGACGCTGGGGTTACGATTCCAAAGAGACGTGGAAGACCACCAAAGGTTAAGGTATCCGAAACACTAAAACCTATGGTTAAAAGACAGACTGTCGCGGAGAGGTTCATAAGTCAAAACCGAATAAAACTCTCGGTTCCCGCGGATAGCGTAATAACTCAGGTGGGACCAAGTAAGTTCACGGTGACTGTGGATCTTAGTAAGAAACCAACAAGGAAAGCTCCTGAGGTACCGAAGGGTGTGGCTCCATGGAAACCTATTCCTAAACCAAGAACTGCGATCCCTAAGGAAAAACCTGTTCCTAAACCTAGAACTGTAATTCCTAGGGAAAGACCAGTTCCTAAACCAAGGACAAAAAAGCCAGTGCCTCCTCCAAAGTTAAGAAAGCCTGTGAAGGTAACTAAGGAAGTTGGGGAACAGCCAGTAGTGGTCGCACCAGAGGAACATGAAATTGATCCTTTTGGAACATACCTTGAGAAGCCATCCTATAGGAAAATAGAAACTGCCGCAAATGGTGCAGCTGTGACTTACTCTATAACTCCAAATTATATGGATCCCCTGGACCAGATGACCGCAAGTAGGCAGGTGGTGAGGGGAGTATTAGTGAACGAGTTGAAGAGAATGGGAGGGCTGAAATATACGGAAACCATCAAGCTAAGAATGTCGAAGGAAATTGGAAATGACAAAACAAAGAAGGATTCAATATACTTCAAGTCAAAAACAGGAACCGCAACCAACTTCGAGGATATCGAAAGCACTGCAGCCCAAAACCAACTGACAATCTTATCCAGAATTGAAACCTTCCAGAACTTAGGTTCAAATTGGATTATCCTAAACATTGAAAGTCACTACGTTAATATTGCGATGTACAAACCTCTAAAGGGTAGTTCATATATGAAATTACCCGCAGACATTAGCAATCCAAAATGTGGTTTAATTAACATGAAAAACAACGACGAGAAATGTTTTATGTGGAGTCATGTGAGACATGTAAGACCAAAGGCTAGGAGAGCAACCACCATAACACGACAGGACATAGAGTTCGCGGAAAACCTAGATTATGAGGAAATAGACTTCCCCGTGAAAATAAGCGATATTGATAAAATTGAGAGGAAGAACTCAATAAGCATATCAGTGTTTGGTTATAAGGGTAAGAAGCAGTTCTATCCAATTAGAAACTCCAAAACAAAATATGACGAGCATATGGAGCTGCTGCTGTTAGGTGACAATGAAGGTGGTAACCATTACGTTCTAATAAAGGATGTAAATAGAATGCTCTTCAGTGTTAGCGGAAACTCGAACAAGAAACACTTCTGTTTACATTGCCTCCATAGTTGCGTCAGCGAAGAATCATTGAAGAAACATAGTGAAACGTGTATTGAGGTAAATGGAACCCAGGCCACAAAGCTTCCAAGTGAGGGTACAAAAATAAAGTTCAAAAATCATAGGAACTCAATGCCCGCACCCTTTGTGATCTATGCTGACTTTGAGTCTATGCTAGTTCCTGAGGAGAGAAAAGTTGACTCTGAAGACACCGAGGACAAAAGTACTACAGAACTTTACCAAACACATAAAGCCTGTAGTTTCGGGTTGAAAACAGTGTGCCACTACGATGATCAGTACTCTGGTGAATATGTAAGTTACGTTGGTAAAGACGCTACAGAAGTCTTTCTGAAGACAGTTCTGAAGGAATCCATCAAGTGCCGGGAAATGGTAAATAAAATCTTCAAGAAAAAGATGGTAATTACACCAGAGCAAGAAACTGAGTTCTGGATGACAAGAAACTGTTCCATATGTGGTAATGACCTGGGTGATGACAGAGTGAGAGACCACGATCATGTAACTGGACTGTATCGTGGAGCTGCTCATAATATGTGTAACCTAAAGTACAGAATCACATGGAAGGTTCCAGTGGTCTTCCACAATCTAAGAGGTTACGATAGCCATCTAATAATGCAGGAGATTGGTAAGTTTAAGATGAACATCAACGTGGTCCCAAATAACATGGAAAAATACATTTCCTTCTCACTAGGTAAAAGTCTTGTGTTCATTGACTCAATACAATTTATGGCTTCTTCCCTGGAGGCGCTTGTGAGTAACCTTTCACCTGAAGACTTCAAGATAGTCGGCCAGCGGTGGCAAGGCGAGGACTTCAATCTTGTAAGACAAAAAGGTATATTTCCTTATAAATACCTGGACGACATAAGCAAGCTTGACACTGAGGGACTTCCAAGCAAAGACAAATTCTACTCATCTCTATACGAGTCTGAAGTGAAAGAAGAAGATTACCAGAGAGCTCTAAAAGTCTGGGATCACTTCAAGATGAAAACAATGAGAGACTACCACGATCTCTACCTGGAGACTGACGTTCTTCTTCTAGCAGATGTTTTCGAGAATTTCAGGAAGACCTGCTTGGAAAATTACAAGCTTGACCCTGCTCACTACATCTCAGCACCAAGTCTAAGTTGGGACGCATTCCTAAAACAGTCAGGTGAGGAAATAGAATTGGTAAGCGATATGGATATGTTCCAGTTCTTTGAGAAGGGAATGAGAGGTGGGATAAGTCACATTGCTCACAGACACTCTACAGCAAATAATAAGTACATGGAAACGTACGATGAAGAGGCTGAAAACAAGTTCCTTATGTACCTCGACGCCAACAATTTATATGGCTGGGCAATGTCTCAACCTCTACCAAATGGAGAGTTTAAGTGGGTTGAGGAATTTGACGGTATGAACCTTGATGACTACCTTGGAGACAGTGGAAGGAGTATGGTCCTTGAGGTTGATATGGAATATCCAGAAGAACTTCACGACTTACATAATGGTTATCCACTAGCTCCAGAAAGTAAGGAGATTAATGCCTCAATGTTGTCAGACTACGCGAAGGATATTGCTGATAAATTACAGCTGACAATTGGAGGAGTAAGAAAACTGGTGAACTCCCTAGGTCCCAGGAAGAACTACGTCCTACATACCCGTAATCTGAAACTATATACTGAACTCGGAATGAAACTTACGAAGGTTCACAGAGCCGTCTCATTCAAGCAGTCAACTTGGCTGAAAAACTATATTGACTTCAATACTCAAAAACGGTCAGTAGCTAAAAATGCATTTGAGAAAAACTTCTTCAAACTTATGAACAATTCCATCTACGGAAAGACTATGGAAAATTTGAGGAAGAGAGTTGATGTAAAATTAGTGTCATCGGAAAACGACCTCCTTAAACTTACAGCGTCTCCGTGCTTCCAGTCACATAGGATTATGAATGAGAACTTAATCGTGGTGAAAAGAATGAAGGAAGTGCTAACTCTGAATAAACCGTGCTATGTGGGAATGAGCATCCTGGACTTGTCTAAGACTCTGATGTACGACTTCCATTACAACACGATCAAAAAGGAGCACGGTGACAAGTCGAAGCTTCTATTCACAGACACTGATAGTCTAATGTATGAGATCAAGACTGATGACGTGTACGAGGACTTCAAGAGGATCGGTGAAGAGAAGGACTGCTGGGACAACTCAGATTATCCGAAAGATTCTCCATATTACTCAGCTCATAATAAGAAGGTAATTGGAAAGTTTAAGGATGAAGCCGAAGGAGTACCAGTGATTGAATTCGTAGGGTTAAGGTCAAAGATGTACTCCTACGTGAAGGAGAGTGGTGGAGGCGGAATGACCGCAAAAGGTGTGAAAAAGTACGTAATCAGAAACAAACTCACTCACGAAAACTTTAAGAACGTAATCAAGACCAAAGGTAGGATGAGACATAAGATGAATACAATCCGAAGCATCAAACATAAAATCGGAACTTACCAGCTAAAGAAAATCACACTCAGCTGTTTCGATGATAAACGGTACTTACTTGAAGATGGTGTTTCAAGTTACGCGTACGGGCACCACTCAATAGGAGAAATGAAGGCCGAGGTGGTGATTGAAGAAAAAGTGGAACCAAGATGTGTACTAGAAAGGGTTGAAACTCAGAGTGAATACTGCAGACTCGAGGAAGCAGTAGAACTCTACGAAGGCCCTCCCTGGGAAAATCTAGAACCAAAAGAAGAGAAACATATTCCCAGACCAGAATATAAAGTAGTGATTCCATTGAAGAGGTTTAAGTTCAAGAAACCAACACCATTAAGGGTAGTCATAACTGATGAGAATCATCTAAGGAAAAACTACGACATATTACCAAAAGATGAAAAGAAATATCTAAGAATGGTGTTGGGAGAGAAAGCGAAGTCACTGGGTGTTCAGGCAATCAGAACCCCTGGAAGTAATAAGTTGATTGCAATTGGATTTTGAGTAAATTGTTAAATAGAGAATTTATAGATTGGATGAAAGTCGACTGGAAATATTCAACGTTGAAGATGGGGCGGAAAAAGTGGTCTAGAAAAATATGGCGGGAATACTGCAGGATTCTTGTTGATTTAAGACGAAAATAAAAAAGTGATGATAGAGCCTAGATCAGTTAGTGGTCTAGAACCCTCATTCCCTATACTACTACAAGAAAGTGGGCTGCTGACAATAACTTTGTTAAAAAAGGTGGAACTATGCAAGGAGATGTTTCCATGGGAGGCTGGAGACTATTTGATATTATTGACCCTAAACTTAGTAGTGAAGCTGTATCTAAAGGTTGGGTTGAGAATAAGCTGTCTACGATTCCTGGCACCTCTGGTTTTACAATGTCAGGTGATCTTAATATGGGTGGAAATGAAATTAAAAATGTTGGTGATCCTAGTTCGAGTACATCTGCTGTTAGTAAAAGGTGGGTTACATCAGGATTCACTCTAAATGGTGATCTAACCATTGCAAATGGTAATTCAATCTATACGACCAACAACCTTGGTGCAAAAATAGCTATTCCCAATATTCAAACTGTGGTTAACCAAATTTCACGCTTTGCCTTGAAATTGGACGGTTCAAATGAAATGACTGGTGTTATCAAGATGGGTGGAAATGAAATTGAAAATATTGGGGCTCCTAGTGCTGATACATCTGCTGTTAACAAAAAGTGGGTGGAAGATAAGATTAGCGGTGGTAGAAGAAAACGTGAGACTTACAGTGGACTTACTCTGTCTGATGATCTTGATATGGGAAACAATGAGATAATAAAACTAGGTGCTCCCACAACTGATAATTCTGCTGTTTCCAAGAAATGGGTCACTGATCATGTTAGTGGAAGTTCTATTAATAGTAGCAGATTTACTATGACAGGTAATATTAACATGGGTGGACATGAAATCAAGAATGCTGGTGATCCTACTACTGCCCAGGCTGTTGTTACAAAGTCATGGTTTAATTTAAATGAAGGAACATTTTTGCGGTTAGATGGAACAGGGTCCCTAAATGTTGGTGGTACTATTAATTTCAGCAATGCACCTAACTGTAACTCCGACCCTGGAAACTCAAATAGTCTTGTAAGATTGCAGTATCTTAAAAGGTACTCAGGTAACTTATTAAAACTTAGCGGTTCGCGAGCAATGATAGGTGACCTTAAAATGGGTGGAAATGAAATAATAAATGTTGGAGCTCCTACAACTGATAATTCTGCTGTGTCAAAGAAATGGGTCACGGATCATGTCAGTGGGAGTTCTGTAAGTAGTAGTGGCTTTACTATGAGCGGTAATATTGATATGGGTGGTAATACTATTACAGGACTAAATAGTGGGTCAACAGGAAGTTCTAGTGCTGTTTCTTATGGATCTATGACTTCATGGTGCTCACAGTTTCTTAAACGTGATGGTGGCACTTTAGCTAGTAACCTAGATGTTAACAGTTATGAGTTGACAAGGGTTGGAAATCCTACAACTGACGGTTCCGCTGTTAATAAGAAATGGGCAACTGATGAGTTCATGAGTAGTAGAGGTGGACTGGTAAAGGGTGACTTGGATATGGGAGATTCAAGTGGGATTCTCGATCTAAAGGATCCTGTAAATGATAAGGATGCAGTTAACAAACAATGGGTAGAAAGTAATTTCCTGAAACCTTCCACTGGTCTTACTCAAGCAACGGCTGACTTAAGATATGTAAGAATACGGCGACATATACATGCAGAATGGATCTGGGGTTATCGTGGTGTTTCAGTTGCAGCAACAAGATACTACGCTTTCTGTCAAGATCAGATTCCACCTTCATGGAGAACAGATCCTATTAACAATATGGCAGACCTCAACCTTGAGTCAATAAATATTAAATCAGACGCCCCAATTTTCTCGACCGTTCTGAATATACCTATAGGACTCATACTATGGGCTACCGTTTGGGAAAAGCAATCTAATGGAAAATTTACACAGGTTAAGAAGGAAATTGTTCTTGATACAATTGACCTAAGAAGGTTGTCCTACACTTGGTTCAACGGAACTTTCACAACTACTGGTGGAAGTACAGCTTGCTACGTTTTCAAGGGTAATAGTATGTTCTATTTAGGAAACCAGGCTGAGTTGGTAGATAACACGCTGGCTTGGAGTGTTATAGTTAAACCAGAACACTCAATGCCCATTGGTATGAGTATGGATATGTCCTTTTGCTGGTCACTCCGATATTCAGGTTCAGGTAGTTAACATGTGGTTTATCATAAGACAAGATGTCAAGGTGGAGGTCATGCTTCTCCTGCTTGGGTAAGATTTGTGGATGTCGTAAGAGTTCTAAGAATGGGAAGACTGGTGATATAAATTTCTCCGTATCCAATAATATCAACATTGGAGTAAGTACACAAAATAAAAAGGATGATTTAGACTTTAGACCAAAATCTGAAAGTTACGGTCACCTAAAAATGCTGGAGGAAAAATCAGATACCAAATAATGTAAAAATGGTCTAGAAAAAATATTCGTTGAAGATGGGCGGAGAAAGTGGTCTAGAAAAATTTTGACTAGAATACTGCAGGATTCTTGTTGATTTAAGACGAAAATAAAAAAGTGATGATAGAGCCTAGATCAGTTAGTGGTCTAGAACCCTCATTCCCTATACTACTAACTGGGACAGATTAAGATTCAGCAAGCTCTTCATTAGTTTTTGTTTACAAAACTTTTCAGGTGTCATATAGTCAACGTTAAGATCCCCCATGATAATAAGCTCTTTATTACGCAGTTTCGCATTCTCAATATTTCTACCAAGTTTCTTGTCCATATCTACATTCGATGATGGCGGACGATATACCCCAGCAACAAACAATGATCTATTAGATTTGTGCGGGTTAACTTCTAGCCACAGTGCCTCTAAGTCATCGTCCTCCATATCGATTCGCCGTTCAACTTCCAGATCTTTATGTACAAACGCCATAACCCCTCCGCCAAGCTTACCTATTCTGTCCTTACGAAATAATTTATAGTCCGTGATAGCGTATAGGTAGTCAGGAGTCTTGTTCGTGCAGAATGTCTCCGATAAAAACAGAATATCGATCTTGTTAGAATTGTTCGAATTTTCCGTGAGGCTAATCTTTATTTCGTCTTGTTTGGCTGTTGTAAGCCGTTGTATATTCCAGTGGCAGGTCTTTAAACATTTAGATATTGGCGATTGCAAATTTAGTTGAACAGGGCCAGGGTTTAGAGCAACATCACCACAAAGTTTTAGTAACGTTACCAACAACATATCCCTTGTAAGATGAATAACTTTGGTCGCTTTAAAATTTGCCGTAGAATCAGCGAGCTGAGACGATCGTCGACGTTTCATTGACTTTTGAAGAGTAAATTCTAAGTTTTGAGGAGTAAATTCTATGTTTCGAAGAGTAAATTCTAATATTTGAAGAGAAAATTCTAAGTTTGAAGAGTAAATTCCAAGATTTGAAAAGTAAATTCGATATTTTGAAG
>CACRXK020008362.1:3035-20426 GCA_902702795.2 Paramuricea clavata
CCGAGATAACTTTTGCCCATATGAACAGGCCCTAAATATAACTTTACTTGTAGGGCCTACCGCATTTTAGTACTGTGTTATTAAGCCTTTCGCGCTCGTATTCGAATTTTCCGCTTAGCTCGGGGAAAACCTTAAATCTCAATTGAAAGAGCTGTGTACTGTATGTATCATGTACATTGTACAGTAATGTGCGTAGTTGTATTAGCTGTATCGCCCCAGCGAGTTAACGCTTCGTAGAGCGTCTTGTTTGAGTAAGAATGGATCTATAATTTACGAACTCCATGCAGTTGTATACGAAGTCCGCGGACTTCCCATCAGCAGGTTTTGACCATTTTTTTATAGCAAATATAATATATTTTTTTATTAGCAGGAATATATATATATATATATATTGTTCATATTATTGGCATTACCTACACTGGCACAGACAGTTCAATATTGTAGGAATTGAACCTGCATTATACAAAGCATTGTAACAAACGCACGTTTTAACTTTACTTTCATTTCTGAAACACAATTACGCCATTTCAATCCTTCAGTGGCGGCTATTTTGGCTCGTTTGATTAGGACTCTCGGACGCGCACTGTGTTTATCTGACTATGTACAGGCATTGCTCTGGGAACAAGATTGGACTGCACCATACCATACAATCTCGTCGATAGCTCAGGGTACGAGATTGGCACCATACAGCGGAAAAAACTTTGTAATATTAATTCGAGTAAATTTTCCCAATTTGAAGTGAAAAAAGTGGAAACACATCCCTTTAAACGAACAGCGGTGTATATCGCGGGCTACAATATGGCGAAAACGTGCGAGCAATTTTCAAAATTTTTCGAAATGAAAGCATGATGCAATATGTTTAAAAAATTAGGTTTTGCTACAAAATCTTACGGTTTTTATTCTTCAAGATGATTTGTGAAAACAGGAGGATATAAGATGAGTTATAGTTTGAGAATTTGCTGCGGAAACCGCGTGGCATTTCGCCATTTTTATTACCGATGTGTTAACAGGGGTCAGATATTTAGATGTTGGTCGTTGCCACAGAGTACTGTGCTATGTCAGGTAGGAGAGATTTGAATGTTTGTTATAATAAAAATTAATAATGTTTCAGTATTGACATATAAATGGTACTATACAAGTTGTATAATACAACTACAGGAATACAAGTACCAGGTACATTTTATCATACGGTTCATACCCAAGTAATTAGTACTGAATACATATACCATCAAGAAAATGCTATCAAATACTGAAGTACATACTGTCAGAATACACACCGTCAAGTACTTGTATTACTTGGGTTTGGAACCAGACTGGATACTTTGCAGTGTGCACGGAAGATCTTCCATACACACACAAAAATTCATGTGCACAAAATTCTATTTTCACAAGTGTCAAGTGTGTACCTGGCCTGTGAAAGATAAAGGTATTAAGTTTTTACATGCACAAAAACAAGTGTTGTGTTTACATAACTTTTACGAACTAAAATTATTCTGTGTACACCTAACAAAGTTTCCAGTCTGGGTTTGGTAAAATGTAAATTATTGCAACCTTTATATTATATTATCCTCTACCTTGGGCCGGTTAAAGCTGGATTGGCACTAACCCCGGGGTTAAGATTTAACCCACTATTTTGGTTTGTGAAAAGTGGGGGTGGGAGTCTGGTGGCAACTTTAATTAATATGGATGTGGTCCTTACTGGTCACCCTTCAAGTCTACTGTACCGTATGTTTAATGTATTTTATAATGTTAACATCAAATTTTTATATAAATTATCTTTTCTTTGCCCAAATTGTTCAAGACAGATCTGCTGACTGTTTAATATTAACTAATTAATTATCTCATTTTTGCTTCAATTTCAATGTAGAAAAATGTCAGGTACCTTTCCACAAACAGGCAACCAAAACCGAAAGGGTTGTTGGGAAAGTTTATTGACAACATCAGGGAAGGCTTTGAAAAAGACAAAAATATGCAAGTATGGCTCTCATTTGTTTTCAAAATATTTTTTTTAGCTAAAGTGCATACACTGCTAATCCTGTATTGAGCCTCCTCTCTCAAAATAAATCCCCTTCCCTTCTTAACAAATCCCTCCCTTCTTTTTGAAATAGATCCCAATTCCAATCTCAAATATCTCTCCTCAAAGAACCCCCTCCCTCTCTGATACCGTTCCCCTCCCTCTCAAATATACCTCTCTTTCCATTGATATACAGTACTTTAATTTTTGGTAGGACAATATCAAGAAGTTTCAAGAAGAAGCGGAAAAGCTTGAAGAATCCTCGGCTTTTAAGTCAGCAAAGAGACAGTTTGGAGTTTTTGGTACTGCCAAGGTATAATTACAATTAGAAAACTTAAAAAGTACGAAGAGAACTTCAACATTTTGAGAGAAGGCCCTTTGTCAACTACCTACACTGCATAGACCATTCAAAATAATTACAATTGACTCATTAAGCCTCAGAGCTTCCCCATTGACGAGAAAATCGTCTGGTGTTAGACAATTAAAAAAAAATAAGTAGGGCGCATTGCGATGCAATGGGTTAACTAGAGACATTGTCAGTTTTTGGTTAATTCATTAAGCTGCACAGGTTCCCCATTGACAAGTAAAATCGTCTGGCATTAGACTAGCAAAAAAAATAAGTAGGTCTCCTGCTTGAAGAGTAAAACAATCTGGTATTTAAACAGTAAATATCAAAGTGAGGCATATTATGGAACATTGCAGCTTAATTGGTTAAGGACAAATAAAGTAATCATGACTAGCATTATTACAGATCTCATGATTTTTTTCAAATTCAAAATTTTATCACACTAGGAAAAAACAAGTGAAGGTATTTCAAAAATATCCTCAGTCCTCAAAGATGGCGGAGAACAGCTCAGTGAGAGTGCATCAAAGGTCAGTTTACAACACTGCAGTGCTAAAATATTGTTCACAATCGTTAGTGGTTTTGCAATTACTAATAAAAATGTTTTAACTCTTGGTAACAAAATTTTTCATTAGGTGGTGGAGGAAATGAAATTGAGTGAAACATTCAGAAAAGGACAACAGGTTTCTGAAGAAGTAAGGAACAAAATAAGGCCTGAAAAAATACCTGTGGTTCCGGTTTCATATCGCGAAAAAATTAGGGTCGGTAGGTCGAAAATAATTTTTTTTGAATATTTTTTCATGGTTTTTTCAATAATTAGTGTGACAACAGACGCCATTTTGGCAGCAGCCCGCAACCACCTGGAGAAAATAGGGTCGCACAGTCAATCATGTTGAAAAAATAATAGGGTCGGCAGAAAAAAATAGGGTTGGTCGGGAACCAAAACCACAGGTATTTTTTTATGCCTAATTATAGCCTTTAACATAGTATTCTGGATCTTAGGAAATAAGTATAAATTATATAACACAAGTTTAAGTTGTGGATGTAATATATTTGACTTAGTTTGGTAAATCTGCACAAGAAGCATTCACTAAAGTAAAAGAACAAAGTGAAGAGCTGGGAAAAACTGAGGCGGCAAAAACAGTCACCAAGGTAAAAAAATATTGCTCTTTAATTAATTAACAACTCACATGTTAGACTAAATTTTAATCTAAGTAGAAAGAAAGGAATCAAACACAACAGCTAAAAAGAACATAATGAAATTAGTAAAATTGCAAAATTTGGTTGTGAAATGTTGTAAAGCTTGGTAAATATAGTCTTGTATGTTTGTATTACGTGCGGAAATTGTTACCGTTTTCAGCTCAAAAATGGTAACAATTTCCGCACGTAATACAAACATATACAAAATATGCAAACTTCGCAGGGCTATATTTTCCGTATTTTACAACATTTCGTAACCAAATTTTGCAAATTTTACTAATTCAGTTAATAAGTTCTTTATGCAGGGAATTTACTTTTTTTGCCTGGATCAAAAATTAGTCTAACATGCAAGTTGTCTATTAACGAGATGTTAATTAATGAGAGTAAAATGCAAATAGTAGTTCATAATCTCCGCTATATGGATTTGAAATAGTTGCTTTGTGAAAGTCAGTAAAAATAATTATTATGTATGTTATGTGGTTTTTATTTAGGGTTTGAAGACGGTGAAAGAAGATTTGTTTGATCCAATCGCAGAGAAATCCAAACCTTACCAAAGACCCCGTAAGTGCATCTCATATACAGAATAGCAAGTCATCTTGGAGATGATTTGTATCTCTGTATTAATGAGATTGATGTGTATTTGTTTGTTTCAGAAACGCTACGGCGAAGAACTGATCCAAAAGTGGAAAGTGCAATGAAATTAAAAGAAAAGAGAATTGAAGCAAATGAGTAAGACTGCAGTACTGTATATTTGTTGTATTTATCTGCACTAGACAAATAATTCCACCTTGATAATGTGCTTGATATCAGGGAATGGTGCACACAAAATATTTTCGTGACGACTAAAAAATCCATTCTAAAATTCGTCTCGATCGAACAGGGTTCGAACTCACATCTTTATGTTTCCAGAACGTCGCTTTACCCATTAAACTATCAGGGAATGGTGTGCACAAAATATTTTCATGACGATCGACCTAAAAATCCATTCTAAAATTTGTCTTGATCGAACAGGGTTCGAACTCACGTCTTTGTTTCCAGAACGTTGCTTTACCTATTAAACGTAACTTGCTGATTGCATGTCTTTAATATTTTCATTTAAGTGATGCAACCGGCGTTGTTTTACATAAAGATTCGTTGTGGTATCAACAGTGGAAAAATTTCAAAGATAATAATCCCGTTGTTAATGGTAAGACAATTACCGTATCTTATTATGTACAGTGGTAATTAGTGCTTGTGGTCTTTAATTCGCCTCTTTCACCAGAGTTAGGTTCCTGAAACCATAAATTCGTTGTTGTGACAAGCAAAGAAAACTAGACATTATATCTTGACGTTTTAGGTTTGTTTGATTTAAAAATGAAATACGATGAAAGTGATAATTTGTTCATTCGGGCAACAAGAACTGTAACTGATAAACTTGGTGATGTATTTCGTAAGTATTCGTGAATTTATAATAAAGTTTGAAAATACTTTCATGTGTGTTTGGATGTGATTGTTTCCTTTTGTGGAAAAACCTTCATCAGTACAATAATATTATACGGAAGACCCGGGCTTGCGCTTAGGGACCGAGTGCTTTGCCAAATATATAAAAAGGGTAGTATTTTCTCAAAAAAAAATTTCTAGTAAACAAAATTTCTAGTAATTTTATTGTTTTCTTCAATAGAGGATGTGTTCTCTCAATCTGACATGGCAAAAACTTTGGCAGAAATCACAAAAATTGATCCAAGTTTTAACAAAGATAATTTCCTACATGAATGTGAATATGACATTATACCAACAGTATTACAGGTCAGTGCGTACAGTATTTCTACCTCTTACAGGCATCTAAGTGCGTATTTATCGTAAAGTCCGTTTTCTACTTAACCATTACAGGCGTATATCAATGGAGACTTGGAACTGCTACAGGACTGGTGTCACGAACGGGTAATGTATTCAATATACTACTTTCTTTTTGTTAGCACTATCTACAGACAGTCACTGATTATACTAATCTTTCATACAAAATATGACATTTGTTTTATAGACGTACAGTGTACTGGCAGCACAAATTGAACAAAACAAAGCAGCTGGGATCAAAGTGGACACAAAAATACTGGATATAAGAGATGTCGATGTACGTTTGCCTATTTTAAGAAATACACCGATCATCGTCATGAACTTATCCAGACTCATAAATTTTGTTGATATTTTATTCTTTAGCTTGCTCTAGCTAAGATCATGGAACAAGGTCCTGTGTTAATTTTGACATTTTCAGCTCAACAGACCATGTGTGCTGTTGATGCCAGAGGGAAAGTTATCGAGGGAGGAGAGGTATGAACCAGTGATGGTGGTGATTATGATGATGGTGGTGGTGTAGGTAGTGATGGTGCTGTTGACAGTAATTATGGTAATGTGATGTGTTGGTAATGGTGATTATGATTGTGGTGATAGTGGTGATGATAATCATGATGTTATGATGGTGGTGATGATGTGTGGTGATGATGTGTTGGTAATGATGATTATTATGATTAAGGTGGTGACAGTGGTGGTGATGATGATTATGGTGTTGGTATTAAGGTGGTAATAGTGATGGCAGCAATTAATGATTTGATAATATCATAGTTAATCAACTATGATAATATGAAGGTGATGGTGTTGCCTCATCATTTTTTCTGTATTTCAGGATAAGATCGAGCTATTTCACTATGTGTGGGCAATGTGTCGGGATCAGACCATTCTACAACATGAACAAGCATGGAAAGTCTTGGAATTTGGCATACAACAAACAAGCGACTATTACTAAACGAAAAATTGGTATTGTTACTTTGCACAACCGTGCTTTTGGTAGCCCAAATAATCGCAGCCTGATAACGATCAAGTTTCACTGCGGTATGGAAACGATAGCTACATTGAGACGTACAGGAAAGTACGTAAACAACGAGCAACAAACATCACTCGCAACCAAATACACGACGAGACGGACAAGAAACGCTAAGCAAGTAGCCTTGCGCGGAAGCAAATGATAGTCTCATTGAAAGGATACGAAAGTATAAACTAAGTTTATTATAATCGTTTTAAAATATTTACTAAAATTTTACAAGGAAATATTTTACACGCATTTGGCAATTATACATTATTAATATGAGTTCACAAGATGTGAAATTTTGCAATTCAAAGTTTAATTAGTAATACAGAAACTTTTGTGGTGTAATTATACCAGTCCTAATTGAAAAACTCCCAATATTGTTTTTGCCAATATTATTTATGTTCGCATTTTCGACATGGTTCATGTGAATTTTGTTGTTTTAAAATCTCCAATACTACATATTTCAAAGCGTGAGCTAGCTGTGTCTTGCTGTAAGGGTTATCTAAGGTAGGCACGTGAATAAACACCACTGAAGAACCACTGTTCTCTGCTCTCATACTTTGATTTAGCGAACTGTAGTAAATGAATTCACATAGGTACCTGCAAAAGACAAAATGCGTTACGGTTATTGTCGATTTCAGGTCACTTTTCAATGCGCAATTCTCAAGTTGGTTGTGGCTCAATTACGTTTCTAAATTTGGGGCATTGGGCGTGGAACCTGCAAAGCCAACTTCGCAAATTGCTTACTAAAGTACCGAAGTACTGAACATAAACTAGTATTTCTTAAAAGATCGTCAAATATATGGTGTTAAAGAAGAATTACACTCTTCTTCAAGTAAAAAGTTTCCTGCACCTTCCAGCATCACAAGAGGTTTCCAGATCACAAGGGCATTTATTCTCATCCCTTTCTTGACAAATTTTCTCAACATTGATGCTTGTATGAAGACACTCCTGTCCACCTAATGTATTAAAATTTTCTTCAGTAAAACGAAGGATGTTTCAGAGGTATTTTTTATTTTTTGTTGGCTTAAAAATTATTCTGCAAACAACGATCTGCTCAATGGTGAATTCATTGATTAATAATTGCCTGATGTTTTATTTTATTAATTAAATGATTATTTGATTGACTGATTAGTTGATTGACTGATCAACTGATTACATAGTTACTGACTGGTTAGTTTTAAGATTAGTTTGTTTAATTGTTACTTAATTACAAGGTAATTGACTAATTGACTTACAAGTTGACTAATTAGTACTAATGAATTAATTAGTTAATTGAATGATTAGTTAACTGAAAGGTTGATCAATTAATTAATTAGTTAAATAATTAGTGTCTTGATCAACTTGATCTATATATCAATTCAAGGATTGATAATCGTACTTACCAAGCACACAATAATGTCCATCAGGATATTCACATGAGATATCTTCTCGACAATAGTCCGAATTATGAGCACATGTCTCTAACTGCATGGCATTGGTGACTGGAGAAACGCCAACGTGAACACATAGCTACGTCAAAGATTTAAATATATGTGGTTATTGCCATGGTCATGTTTGAAAATCCATACCAATAGATTCTATTTTGTGGACAAAATAGTCCTTCTTCAAATAGAGCTATAGGCAATGTTGGTGCTAGTAGCCTCGGAGGCATAGCCGGGGGGGATGGGAGTCTGGACCCCTCCCCCCCCCCAACTATAGCCATGACCTAACCTGCTTTGTTAGAACATATTGGGAGGTGGGGTGGTCACCCTCTAACACTAGTGTCCACCACTGAGCTACAATGTTTAGAGTACATCATGATCATATGTTTTTGTATTACCTTGGGTTTGTACTTTTTCCACAAGTCTGGAATGAGGGAAGAAACACTTTCATACTCAACAGGGATTTCTTGAGTGATTAAATTGACACTGTCTTCAAAACTAATACCGTCTAATTCCTGCAGCAAAACCAAAAAGAAACATGATACTAATTAACAATATGAAATTGGTCGAAATATGAAATTGGTTTTATGTTGTTATGATACTAATTGCTTCCTTTGCTGTACATGCTAGGCCAGTGGTCAAAACTTTCCTTCCTGGTAAACTTATTTGACAAGTAAATCTGTTAACCCATTAAGTACCAGACTTTCCCCTTGACAAGTAAAATCATCTGGCATTAATCAGAGTAAAGTAACAAAGTGGGATGCATTACGTGTACTGCCAGTTAAAAAGTTGAGTACTGGGCACATGGCATAAATGTGAAGAATATTTACTTTCACTGCTTCCCAGCTTGCATTGATCTTGTGTGCACCAAATGGACCAAATCCTAATTGAAATGAACAATGTTTTATTATTGTGAGTTACTGTAAGTTACTCTCATGATATTTTACAGACCATTATGAAATTTCATCAGGGAAATATAGGGACATTTATTAAAAGGATGAAATTGGGGAAGAGTGGAGCCCTTTACCTTGGTAAGTTTAATGCATTTTAATACAGGTACTTTTTTTCAAATGAGTAAAGTATGTTAATGTCACTATTAAACAGAATACATTTTATTCCCTATCATTAGTTATTTACTTCCTTGAACAGCAAAATTACAAATGTAAACAGGGTTGAATAGATTTACAGTAATTTGTGTTTTTTAAAAAATGTTCTAAATAAACCTGTTACTAATACTGAGACTTTCTTTTCCATTCTTTCAACAAATTTTTCTGCAAATATTCCAGTTTTCTGCTAAATCTAGAATTCTATTTGCAAAACTAGAAACTCTGAATTTTATTTTAGAATTTCAGAACATTTTTGTTTTGGTGCCCGCCATACTAGCGTACGAACAGGGCTCGCACAATCCTTAAAATCAGGAATTCTCTTTTTACACTAAAAGTTTTAATGATTTTTTTTACGGAAAAGTAAAGGAATTTTCGATTCTTGTCAAGGCATTTTCCAAAAACCAAAAAAATTTTTCCAAGATGGCGGGTCGTGGAAGGGGTAGGGGAAAATTCACTTTTGATGTGAGTAAAGTTGGCATTCAAAAAGGCGAAGCACTACCGGCATCAATTCAGCAACCACCTCCTTTATTTCCTGTGAGTATATCTTTTATTTTAGTGGTCTTTCATGATATTATAATTGATAAAAACAACAACATTGTGAACCTCAATATTTTTCAGCCTCTTGAATTTAAGCCAGTCCCGCTGAGCAACTCTGAAGCTGATGATTACCTGCTTGCCTTAAAACAAGAATTCCGAGGGATTATGCAGGAATCAGCATATTTTATTAAACCCAACGTTGTGAAGAAAGGTATGATTTATAAAATATGTTTTTGTGTGACTATTATTTTTTGGACAACATTTATTCTAATGGATTATATATGAATGATACAAAAGAATGGAATGGGTAGATTGGAATAGAAATTATAGAATAAATTAGAATAGAATAAATAAGAATAAAAGGATTAGAATAGAGTAGAGTACTATAGAATGGAATGCAGCAGAATGGAATATATTGGGATATAGAATAGAAGAAAAATAGAATTTAATATAATGGCATGGAATGAAACTGATCTGAATGGAATAGAATAAACTAGACTAGAAAAAATATAATAGAATAGGGTATCATAGAGTAGGATAGGATAGAACAGAATGGAATAAAACACAATAGAATAGAAGGAAATGAAATAGGAAAGGACAGAAAGATATGGAATGGATTATATTAAAATAACTTGCATTGTTCAAACTATAAAGATTCTTCTATTGTTTTGTTTTCAGACCTTGCAAGATATTCAGATAAATATCGAGAACAAAAACCTGAAAACAATGAAAAGTGGGAACCAGGTGCTCTTTCAATTTTACATTATGTGGTTTTGAGAGAAAACATCCTCGTAGTGTGAAGACGTGTTTGGTTAACAATGTAATATTTCCTTGTTTAAAGACTGGAGTAGATTTCCGGAAGAATTGAAAGAGAAAACAAGAAAATCACGCACGAATGCAAGTACGTTTTTAACTAAACTTTTGTAATGAAGAAACAGGATCAGTATGAAATTCAAGACAGAAATCTTTGAACTTCTGTTTTTCATAATTTTTGTTACTTTTTTAAGGACCAAATTTGAATCGCTCAAGGACCGGAAAAGGCTCAGGAAAAATTTCTGATGTTACCAAACATCTGGACGTAAGTAGAGTTGAAAAAAACTGCAGCTATATCCTTAGCACAAGTTTCTTTATCTTTCTTTATTTACAAGTTTCTTTATTTATTATATTTTTCCGTATTGATATATAGTTATATCAACGCGGAAAATGTTTTATATTTGTTAATTGCAATAAGAGATAGATGATCTCCAACAAGAGATATTGAACTATTTCCAGGAGCTTGCTAAAAAGACAGAAGGTGACGAAGATGATGAGGAAGAAGACGAAGTTGAAGAAGGAAGAGAAGAACAAGAATACGACGAGGAGGACCAGGAAGAGGTAGGAAATAATCCTTCGCTCATGAGAAGACTGCTTCTAGGCTTGACTAATCCAAACACCGTCAAGTTTCTTCAATTTGTTCTTGCAAAAATAATCAATTACAGACAATTAGATGAACGTTTTTAACATTTGCGAGCTTGCGTGAGGCGTGCATAACACATTTCTCCCGCGAAGTGTCAATCATAACAGTAAGAGTGTTTCCAGTTTGACTCTACCAAACACATAGGATTTCTCCAGTTTATTCTTGCAAAAAAACTGCGTCAATTAGGATGAACCTTATTACCATTTGCGAGCTCGTTTTGCTCATAAATAACATTCGTTGGGTGGTATCAAACTAAATGTTTTGCATGCGAAATTTATACTTCTGTTTGATCTTTGGTCGATCATTGTTTGTTCGAAAGTTACCAAACACCACATGTTTTCGCTGGGTACTCTTGGTAACACTGAACCAATGAGGTTGACTCTTAGCATCCATGTTAGCCTGCTTAGCAAACATTTATTTGAGGGGTGACAGCGAGATATACGCTACATCAATGTGGAACGGACTGAACTTGAGTATAGTTATTTTTAAAACAATGAAACATATTCTTAGGACAATGATTATCTTGTGTCTCACTATGACGACGGAGACGAGGTTGGATTCCAAGATGACGACGACATGGACGAGGGGCCTATCTACTGAGGAGGGGTCTGGCACTGGTTGTGTGATCTACTGAGGAGGGATCTGGCACTAGTTGTGTGAGTCATCCAAATGATCTAATGAAATTTGGTCTGGGCAAAGAGGCGAGAACTTCGTCAAATATTTGGTGATTGGAGTTCCGAAAATGATGGTGACATGGATTCGATATCCAGACATGTTTATGCAAACGTCAACCATCGCATGTCTGTCGTGCGCCTGGTTTTAACCAAGATATGTTGTGTCGCAAAGTGATTGCAGCATCTGTATAAGTCACTCGATTCCACTGTTTTAAATGGTTCTAATCAGGGTTTTGATGCTAAGAAGTGTACACATGGCCGACCAATTCCTTACTGTGAATTCCTGATTGCAGAAGAAAGCACTTTAGGCACATTGAACGTTTCATAGACATAGAACTTTTGTGATACTCGCAAGTACTTTTGATGAAACGATAATGATGTATTTTGGAGGAGATCGAAGTTTTCTACTGGCGTGAAATGGAAAGAAAACTGAAAATTCTAGACACAGTCTAATAAGCATCATACCATTTATTACATATTTATTCAACGTAAATATAACACACATAAGGAGGACTGAGAGGAAATTGAATAAAATATTGTTAACGCGCAGAGCCTCCATGTCTCTCCATGGTTCGCCTGCGAGATGGATGTAGTTTTTCACTGTGGGGTCTTGCAACAGCGGCCTGTAACTTTCGCTGGTATTGTTTCTCGGCTTCCTGAAAAATAGACATGAAAATATTTTGTTAGATATCGGGAATGCTTGCTCTCAACAACGACTAGAGACAGTTTGGTAATTCAAATTGCAGCCATATTTGTCAGGCCATATTTTTTCTACTTCGAGCCCTGGCGTGTATATAAAATTCCAGCATACCTTTCCTGCTAGATAATCATCCAATTCCTCCTCTTTCTCTCTCGCCTTCATTGTTTTCTCATACCCGATTTGCATTTCAAGATCTCTTTGATAAGATAGATTTCGTTGTTTCAATTTGTCACTGGATTCTTGAGCCATACGTTTATGTTCGCCCATCACTTTCAACAAGTCGTGTCTTTCCCTTTCTGCCTCTTGTCTCAATTGCTCATTTTGCTCATCTATTGGGAAGGAAATAACGACGGAGGTTAAGAATATTGTGGTATTTACCCCCACAATTACAACCATGTTTTCACGTGGTCTTTTTCTTGAATTCCACAATCGCAATCGTCATTCATCATTGAATCATTAGAATTTATTGTGAGTTTTTTAACCATCATTGTGCTCGTACTTCATCACATTTATACCACCATCACTACCATCACCCAAATCATAATCACACAATCACCATCACTACTACCACCATCATCATCACGACCATTATCTCCACCGCCATTAACATCACCATAACCAACATCATCACGAGCACCATAACCACTGTCTTTTGTACCATCTTAAACAAAAAACTTTACCATTACCATTGTTCATTTTTTAGAACACGCATAATTATCTCCAGCTTCACCAGATTGACCACAAACACTAAACTTAATTTTCTCATCAACTCAGTTGTCAAAATGTATTTTAAATCATATCTCAAACAATTTTTTCCTTTCCTCCAACCCCATACAAGATTACTCTCATCACCACATTCATCACTACTTCATCATCACATTACATACATCACCACATTCACCATAATCATCACCACATTCACCACAAGCATTAACTTACTTTTCTCGCCAATCTGCTCTCGCCGTGTATCCAAGACAGTCTGCAATAATTTCTTCCTTGCCTCTCTCTCCAAGCGATACTTGGCCAGATCTTTCTGCCACTTCACTTCCACTTCTTCATGAATCAATTCCTCCAACTTCTTTTCCTTTTCCTGTTCATCCTTTCGATTCTGAGAGACATATGCCATAAACCTCAAATTTTCCTCGCGTAGATCGCTCTTTCTCTGTACGTCCGCCTTCTCTTGGTTTCTAGTATCCTCTAAAAGTTTTTGAAGCAGTTGATGTTCTAAAGCAAGCTCTTCATTTCTCTCTTTTTCTTGTTTCTTTTGTTTCAACTTGACCGAAGCATCGCGAACACGTTTAGCATGTTCTTGTCGTTTTAGTTTCTCTTTTTTCATCCATTCTTCCTCTTCTTTACGCATTCGAGTCTCTTCTTTCAACCATTCTGCTTCCAGATCTTTCAACTTCTTCTCTTCTTCAACTTTTTGGGTGTTTGACGTGATTTGAAGTTGCAGAACCTGGAGTGAAAATCCGTTCATGAAAGTTTAAAGATAATTAACTTAAAACTTCATTCGAGATACAGGGGGGGGGTTAATTACCCCCCCCCCGAAACCCCTTCCCTACACCCCTGGTTTGCACTGTCAAACTACAGGGTAAGTAACATTTTATAACTTTTTGACAATTGATCGAATTAGTGTATCTGTGCTATGTGTGTGCATCTCTTCTATGTTTAATTTCATGATATTATCCTGTCAGTGTCAGATCAATTACCTTAACTTTTTCGCAAGGATACTTACCTTCAGACATTCTCTATTTCTCTCAATCAGATTCTTTTCTTCCTGTTCTTCTCGCTCGGACTTGGCGATGCGATCGGTTGCCCAGAGATCAGCATACATCTTCTCTACTTCCTCTTGGCGGTTTTTCTCTTCCTGCTTCAGTAACATTTGTTCGTTTCTCTCATGACAGACCTGGTCTTGGTTTCGCTTTGACTGGATTGATCTCAGCTCTTCACATTGATCCCTGGCAGGAAATTATAAGTGAGCAATAAATAGACAGTTCCTACCTACTTTTTAAAATCCTATTTGGCTGCATTTTCATAGTGAATATACTACTGTATTATCTTCACTATGAAAAAAAATACTGTAGTATACAATTGTCATAAAACATCACCCATGTTACTCTTGGACATAGCAGACCTTGGGGGCCATATTTTTAGGGGCCAATTCTATATATACATATATTATAGTTATGAGCCCCTTCAGTACTATATGTGGCTACCATTGTGCCCCAGTTTTATATAATTGCTCTGTCTAATGCGAGATGATTTTACTCACAAAGAGGACAGCGCAATTAACGCTCAACGGGTTATTAACTCAACAATACATGCATGTATGACTCTCCCTGTTATGAGTAAAATCATGTGCCTTGCTTTGTTATCTTGCTCTGTCTAATGCCAGACAATTTTACTCATCAACGGAAGTCAGTGCTGCCGAGTGGGTTAATCAGACTATCTGCCCATGTGTCTTGTGCCTTTAAGTTGCATTGCGCCCTAATGTGTCCTATGTTATTATTTTACTCTCTCTAATGCCAGATGATTTTACTCTGTCTAACACCAGATGATTTTACTCATCAAGGGGAGACTGCTGGCACTTCAATTTCTCCACTGAAATATTTCTTACCTCCATCGTTGATCTAATTTTTCAGCAACAAACTCTTGTCTTTCATGTTCTCTCTTTTCTTTCAAATATTTCGCTCTTTCCCTCATCTTGGCTTGTCTTTCCAATGTTGTTTCTTGCATGCTTTCCATTTCCTCGATATAACCGTGCTCCTCTTCTAACAACATTTCCCGAAGCATCTCGCGTCTGTCTTCGAGAGCAAAAGTCTCCTTCAGCAGTTCTTGTTGCACCCGTCTCTTCAATGTGTTTCGTTCGATGCGTTTGTTTGTGGTTTTCACCCATGAAGATTTTAGGTCGCATTGTTTCATAAATTTGGTTTCCTCTCGTGCCTCTTCTACCAAAGCTTCTTTCCGTCTTCGTTCCAAAATGAGGTGTTCAGCAGGACGCCTGCGGGTCGGCTTTGCTTTCTAGGAATAAATGTTGAAAAATTTGTTACTTACACTTAATTGGAACCATTTTGAAAAAGTCAACCTAGAATTTCCATGATGGTATTTAATTAAAACCTTTGTTGACAGGTCGTTTCTTGAACTTCAAGACATTTCTAGCAAAAACGATAGATTTTAGACCTAAGGCCTATGGAATTAAGGTATCAGTTTATTGTCACCTATTAATTTTCAAAAGTTGATGTTTTCAATATTCATTATTTTATTTCAAATTGGACAAACTACGGCTGAAAATTCAACAAATTCCAACCGGAAATTTTTAAATTTTTTTTATGACCTTGTACATTTAGCAAATGCTATAGTCCGTCGTAGGCTATGTTTCGAAAGTATATTAAACACAGCTCGATAATTTCTTGAAAAATGTTATCCAAAAAAATAAGACAAATAATGAAAAAAATAACCAAATGAAAATTTTCATGCAGTTCCCAAAGACCATGCAGGCAGGCGACGGTAAACTGACAATTCCACCGGTGTAACCGGGAGCAGTTGCAAAAGTGCAACAACAGGCTCTCTGGTAGAAATTGAACCTGCTGCCCTGGTTAAATGCTTGACGACTCTGTAGCTCAGTTGGTTAGAGTGCTGCATCAGAATCACCGGTCACAGGTTCGATTCCTGCCAGAGGGCCTACTTAGTTGCATTTTCGCAACTGCTCCTGGTAGGTCTAATTTTAGTCGTTCTATCGAGCGAAATGCCAAAATCCTGATATTTATTTTTATGAATGCCCTATATTTGCAATCTTCAAGTGCAGTTCTGACACAAACAACGGCAATAAGAAAGCTTCAGATTGATAGTGATACAACAAATTGCAAGGAAAACTAATCCGAAGCTTTCTTATTAACCTGTTGGCCGTTGAGTGGCAGCACTCTCCACTTGACAAGTAAAATCGTCTGGCATCAGACAGAGTAAAATACCAAAGTAGGGCGCATTGCCACTTAAAGGGTTAATATTGGCACTATACCTAGTCACCTAGACAAGTTATGACCATTCAAGAATCAAGATTACAAAAACGGCAGCTTATTCCTCTTATATAAGCCACCAATGAAAACTTCTATCAACATCAATGCAGTATAATGTTTACAATGCCTACATTACTGAAATATAGTCTCTTATCCCTAAATCTCGCTTAAAATATGCAATAAAACAAAGGCAAAATGTTTCAGTAGTTCAGAGCACAACGACAGAAACAATTTTCAACTTACTATAGCCACAGAATGTGGAGTTGGCCCGGTATATTCCCTATATCTTCTAGTATAATCAGCCAACATTTTGAAGTCTTTAATACAGTTTTAACACTAGAATTTTGCTTTATTTTCTCCTTTTAAAAATATTCTGTTCGATTCTATTTGGCCATTTTGCAAGTTGCTTTGTTGTCATGGATACAAGTGCCGCATTCGTGATACACTGACCTTCGTTTATTGTTGAAGACACTGGACTGCTGCATTAATTTTTCCAAATCGTCCGTTTCCATTTTGCTAAATTAAAGTGGATTGTTTTTTAAAATAAAAAATACAACTAAAACAATTAAAATATCGTGTTAAAATTATTATTTAAATTGCCGCGCGTTTCTAAAAATATTTTGAAATTCCTTCAATCCCTTGTAAATTCGTGCCTAGACTTCTATTTGTACGGTTCGCGTGCAAATGTGAAACTCTGGGAAAATTTTAACCGGAAATTCTTTGAAATTTTTTACATACTTTCATCCACAAAAATATTTCGAGAATTTTGATATGTGACTAATTCCCTACCGCCTCCTTTGTTTCGCTGTTTGGTCCCAAACAATAAATGTTTGTGGTGTGAAAAACAATTATTTTTATTGTTTTTAATCGTTTATAGACAACTACTTGTTGCTTTGTTTGAAAATATTGCCCAATACATACATACAAGAATTTTTTGGTTAGAGCTCTATGGTGGCCGAGCGTTGCCACTCGTTTTTTTTGTACATTTTACATTATTTTAAAGATTTTTTTACTTTTTATTTTTTTAATTAAAATGAAAAATAAAAATAAATTAAAATGAAATACAAAATAAATTAAAATGA
>CACRXK020008363.1:0-20961 GCA_902702795.2 Paramuricea clavata
AAATTATTGTCGTCCAGACTTCTAAACAGAAAGAACATAAATGAAAATCATATAGTGTTGTTTGGGCGTTCACGTTTTCACCATTCATAAAAATATGAGGCGTATTGGACAGACAATTAAACATAGAGCTCAACAGAAGAAAGATGATATATGTTTTTATTGCTTTGAAATAAAGTAAAGCCATGCGAAAATCTTTATCACTCTACTTTTGAACTAGGTTAATCTCTAACTGACTTTTTTAATTTAAAAAATTAAAAGGGATGATTTTCTTAATAAGTGCAGTAAGAGCTTTAAGACCTGAGGCAAGTTGTTTGAAAAGCGCTAAATTAGCGTCATTATTTTTAAGATTAAATCAATATTGCTCTGAACATTTTTGGACGTGTTGACTACTCTACTGCATTAACAAACCATTAGCCATATAGCTTAGTAAGATGTTCTTGAAAATTAACATTGACTAGAGCTCCACTCAACATAAGTTTCCACAGAAATAACTGATATGAGGCTACTTTTTAATGCTTGGTATATTTATAGCTATGTTATTCAGTTAGTCAAATGAAAGATTTTCGCAAAATATAATAAAAATTACTCAGTTTTGTCGAGTGCTTGATGACAATTAATTTGGATGATGACATGCCCATGTTAATCCTGTAGTTAGTGACGGAATGACTGCTTTGTTGCCCAGCAACGCAAAACGGTTGGGAAAAGTGTGAAGGTTTTTGGAAGCAGTGCATATATACACAGCCATTGGATAAAAATGTTTAACTGCATGCTGAACGATATAGACAAAATTGTTTAAATGGATTATACTTAAAAAGCTTAATTTAATTGGATTATACCTTTAAAAACCCCCACAATTGTATATATTTTCGTTATTATATTATGTACTATTCTTATGAGATCATGAAATCATACTAAGTATAAAAAGTTTTGTTATAACTAGGGGTCTTAAATTACAAGCCCAAAGGGGTTTCTAAAAGATCTCTAGCCCTACGTATAGATTATAAAAATGTAAATAGTTAAATTTTATTGTACTTTGGAAAATTGGGCGAAATAAATTAATAATAATAATAATAATAGTAATAATAATAATACTTATTTGTCCAGCCCCTGCTAATTGGTGGGTAATCGTACAAAGCTGCGATTGTCAGTAAAGCATATAGTCTTTTTAAAGTTTGAATCAGCCGCATTGATAATTAATATAGAACCCAGAATATCTCAATTTTTGTGTATATATACACTGCTTCCAAAAACATTCACACTTTTCCGTTACTGGGTAACAAAGCAGCCATTCCATCACTAACTGCAGGATTGACATGCGCATGTCATCATCGAAATTAATTGCCATCAAGCACTCGACAAAACTGAGTATTTTTAATTATTATTTATTGCGAAAATCTTTCATTTCAAAACTGAATAATATAGCTAATATACCAAGCATTAAAAAGTAGCCTCATATCAGTTATTTCTGTGGAAACTTATGTTGAGTGGAGCCCTAGTCAATGCTAAATTTCATGAACATCTTACCAAGCTATATTGCAAAAATGGTTTGTTAATGCAGTAGAGAAGTCTACATAAAAATTTGAAGAGCAATACTGATTTAATCTTAAAAATAGTGACCCTAATTTATCATTTTCGACCAACCTGCCTCAGGTCTTTTACTCCAGGCACTTAAAGAATTAAAAAGTTAATCAGTTAGAGATCAACCAAGTTAAAGTAGAGTGAGAAAGATTTTCGCATGGTTTCACTTTATTTCAAAGCAATAAAAACATGTATCCTCTCTCTCTTCTGTTGAGCTCTATGTTTCATTGTCTGCATGTCCAATACGCCCCATATTTTTATAACTGGTCAAAACCTGAACGGCCGAAGCACACTATGAATTTCATTTATATTCTTTCTGGTTAGAAGTCTGGACGACAATCATTTTGGCTGTGTTCCTCCAGGACTGACCCGAAGTATAGCTACCAGGAGAAAATTTGTTGTGCTTTGTGAAGGCAAGCTAGAAACACTTTTGGTCAGATGCATTATTTTTGAAGTAGGAAAGGAGGTATTGTGTAAAACTTTATGCAGATGCTTTAATGTGTAAATACTATTGTAATATTTACGCCATTATAATGGTGATAGTATATAGCAAACTGGAATATTGATACATTTTTCTTAATTTATGAGAGTTTATATTAATTAATATTGATGCTAGCTATAAATTTGTCCATTATGTGGAAAACTCCCAAATTAACATAAATAGATGTATTAAAGTTCAAGGGAAATCGTTCAAGAATATTGGCATTCAATTATTGACATTGGTAATGTGTATTTTAAGCATTGAACAAAATTCAATTGAAACCGCTCTGGAGATCTCGGTCGTAATTCATATTAATTAAATTTAATCAAGCAAAATACTGTATTTTAGTATTGAAAATTGCAGCGTCTGTAAATGTTTCTTCCGTGACTTCGCAATTATATATTGATGCAAGTGCAATACTTAGTACGAGAGTTTCCTGAGCAAGGATGTTTGAGAAGTACCTGTAGAAATTAATATCTTTCACCAAAGGAAAATCCTTGTCAATATAGTAATAATGATGAGGCGTAAATATAATTAATTACACGGGGGCGGAAAGAAATTTAAAGACAAAAGACTTATAGAATACTAAATTTGTGTGGGTGTTGATAGGTTGTACTTGTGTACAGGATGTATGAGTGTTCAAAATACTCCAAATTAGATCGAGTAAGAGGATGATATGTTTAAAATATCGCAAGTGTATGCTTTCTTACCTACTTTCTTTATTAATAAATAACCTACATGAAGAAAATATCCTGGAAAACTCGGAATCACTACCATGCATACCCTGGATTCCAGAGCCTTCGACATTAAATAATAAATTGAAACGTCGCTAAGGCTCTGGTTCAACGGGGAGATTCTTTCATTAAACCGCGCCAATCACAAAACAGAATTAATGGTTTTAGTACAGAATCTGTACTTGTTTAATATATACATACATAACGTGAAACTCGGAGTTGCGACTTCATTAATTTTAAGTAGAAAAGATAACAATTTTAAATATATATTTATAATATAGTCATTCACCGTATATGAGCTGTTCTACAATCTGATTGGTTGAATTACTCATCGTATATCAGCTCATATACGGCGAGTAGCGAAAACAAGATGGCGGTCCAAAAACTACATGGGTTTTGTGAAGCAGATAAAAGGACAATATTCGCTTTGTGAAAGATAATAGTATACAAGGAAAAACTCGTAGTTTAAAAACAAGTTTTTTTTCAAAGAATTAGTACCGAAACGACAGCGAAAAAAACATGTTCATTGAGAATATAAAATGTTCAGAAAACTTTGCAACGAAAGACAAATGAATTTGCAGTCAACAAGCACTTACTACTACCAAGGAAATGAGGTTTTGTGGTTGTAATATCTAGCTTTAAAAGCGTTTTCAGTCAGACCAACGTATGTTTAAGGTGGACTATTGTCGTTGGTAGAAACTGTAGCTTGATATACAATTGCTTCGACCAAACACTTTTTGGACCTGGGCACTCCTCTTTCTTTCTACAGTTACATTTGCTTTCTTCGCTCGTTGTGGCAGTTTGTGACAGTTTGGTCTTGTTCTGTCCGTGAATGGTTTGTTTGATATTAGGCATGCAACTGTAGCATATTTTAACAGTGTGGCGGCTGAATATTTTGTGTAGGGGGTGGCCTATCGGGAATTCATCATCGATGATATTCCAATATTTGTGATATGTTTGTCCAATATTTGTTGATACATTTTTACTAAATGGTGGATTGTACCAAATGATATTACGTCTTCGATTTCTGCTTCGAGGGGTTGTATGATTAAGTGGTTGCTTGTACTTTAACTGGTGTTTATAACCACTATTCTGAAGTTCTTGCTGGTATTGTTGCGAGGCTTGTTGAAATGATTCCTCATCGGATGATATTTGAGTTAGGCGTTTGTCGATAGACAGTGGGATATTGCGCAGGATATTAGGCGGGTGATTAGATTTCTTGTGCACGTGAAGGGGTATATTATTAGGTTTGGCGTATGGTTGATATTTCCCGGTTGACAAATTAATGGTAACGTCAAGACAATTGACTATTTTTTTGTTAGCTTCAATTGTGATTTCAAGTCCTAAAACATACGTTGGTCTGACTGAAAACGCTTTTAAAACTAGATATTACAACCACAAAACCTCATTTACTTTGTACGAGAAAAGGAACTCCACTAACTTAGTAAATATGTCTAGCAGTTAAAGCGCAAAGGATTTGAAATTCATATTAGATAGCAAACCTTGAAACGGGCCAAACCCTACAGCCCTGCATGCTTCTAATAGATGTAATCTCTGCCTGTGGGAAAAATACTTTATTATATGTAAACCTGAACTGGCTACTTTGAACAAACGTAACGAATTAGTGTCTTCGTGCAGACATGCGAAAAAATTTCTTTTAGCTAACATTTAAAGGGCATGCACTCGAGACAGGCATATTTTTGTTTTAATTTTAAATATACCGCGCAATCTTAATAGCTTGGCGTTATGCTGATGTGTTGTTAATATACTTCCGCGTCCTGTCAATTTTATCAAGTAACAAAATAATTGCTTTGCGTGCTTTGTAAATAGGATTAATTTAAAGCTTTCATCCACTTGTACATAAATACTATAGGTTTTTTGCTGTAGTCATAAGGCTAATTTATCTAATGAGTGCCACATCTTGTGGTACGAAACTAATAGTAATAAAGATGCCTAGTGGAATTTGTTGAGTCGTTGCACTTATTTTATATATACATATATATATATATATATATATATATATATATATATTATATATATATATTATATATATATATATATATATATATATATATATATATATATATATATATATATATATAACCAACAATGAGACGATGGATGTGGGACGCATGAATATATATACGACAAGAACGCCATTCAACCTAATGGCGTTCTTGTCGTATATATATTCATGCGTCCCACATCCATCGTCTCATTGTTGGTTGTATAAATACTTTTCGGATGAAAAGCTCACTATCAGCTACACTGCGCTGACGAGCCCCAAAAGGGCGAAACAGCTGTCCGCAGTTGCTGGTAGTGAGCTTGGGGCACAATTGCCTATAGGCCTTTGCGCTGATTTAAATCTGTGACATGCAGAGATCATGCGTATTAGGTTGAATGGTGTTCTTGTCGTATATATAATTTATGTGTCCCACATCCATCATCTCATTGTTGGTTGTATATATATATATATATATATATATATATATATATATATATATATATATATATATATATATATATATATAATTCGGTAGTTGCCCAAATTTGGAGTTATGACATCTCCATTGAATAATGAAAACACATATACGACATTATGACGTCACACTAATTTATCCTGTTTATATGCCAAAAGCGGTAAAAAATAAATGGCTTCCTCAAAGGAAAGGTTCGCCGACCTTGGGGAAGCTGAAATCAAAAATTGCAGGAAGAAAAAGATTCAGTAAACACAAAAAAAAACTACAAAAGCAAGCAAAGCGATTTTTGAAGAGTATCTACGAGAAAAGATGCTTGACCATCCAGAGAATAGCGAAGAACTTGCTTCGGTTCTCAAAAGCTTTTATGCTGAAGTGAGAAAAAAAGATGGGTCAGAATACACAAAAAATTCGCTGTGTTCAATAAGTTTTGGACTGAACAGATACTTTAAGTCTGTTTTCAAGAACGATATTATCAAGGATAAAGAGTTTCAAGAAGCAAATGGCGTGTTCGAGGCTCAATGGGTATAATAGTTAACCTGCACCGTATAGCACGAGAACGAACGAATAGCCTCATTAACTGAACGACAGTCTCGTACTCATTCGTATGATAGACGTTTTCTACTGGCTATGAGATAAACACATTATAATACTCGTAAACTTTCGTTTGTTGTTTATATTAAATATATCAAGCCATATTGACCGTGACGGTAGCGGTGCCATGGAAAATACTGCAATCAATGCAGCAATAAATCTACATGCATTGGTCATTGCTGTTTACAGCGGTAGAAACAGCCAGTATATACAGTTTACCCGCGGCACGAAACACAAAGATGAAAGTACTATCAAAAGAAGCAAAGCTTTTCGTCGATTCGAGCAAACCAGAATTACAATCCTCGACAGAAATTGCTATGAAGCAAGAAACATCATGTCCGTGAGTGGTCACAGGAGTGAGAGCATTTTAAAGAGCTACACTAAAACCGGCGATTTAACGAAGAGCAAAATGGCTGGTTGTTTGTCTTCTGCAATTGATTCCAGCGAACATCACGTAGCTGAAATTCGTAACGCTATAAACCCTGACATGCATGTCTGCCCTGGCTACGGTAAGCAAAGATACTGAAATTGAGTCTCTTTTAACAAACTCACAAGAAGAATTAATCATGCGGGATTTCAGCTTCCAAACGACTACACAAACGTCAAAACAGTATAATCTTTACAACTGTAAAATTCACTTTCACGAGTAAAATGTTTATAAATGTTAAAGTTAATATTTAAATTCGTGTTAGAACAGTTGAAGAACACCTGTCTTGTTTTCTCGATAATTTGTATTTTTATATAAATATTCTGTAAATTTTCTCGATAATTTGTATTTTTATATAAATAATATTCTGTATATTTTCTCGATAACTTGTATTTTTATATAAATATTCTGTATATTTGAAGTGTAAATGGGGTCAGTAAAATCTGTAGCATTCTTTCAAACGCTTATATTCAGTTGAAATAAATTTGTTTGAATTAAGTTGTTTTATTTTGTAATATGACAACAGTTTTAGAAATCATTATTTTTCTGTGTTGGTGCAATGTACTCAGGTGAATATGATGCTAGTGATGTAACTCTGAGTGTATATCCACACCGGACAAGCTTGAAAAACATGCCTGACCACGGTGGGAATCGAACCTACGACCTTTCGAATACTAGCCCAATGCTCTGCCAACTGAGCTACTCGCTCGGTCTGGTCGGTTCGAGTAGGTCGTAGGTTCGATTCCCACCATAGGTCGTAGGTTCGATTCCCACCGGGGTCAGGCATATTTTTCAAGCTTGCCCGGTGTGGATATACACTCAGAGTAACATCACAAGCATCATAGTTTTGAAAATATTCTTTCCTAGTCAGTCTATTTTATATTTTATTGCTATTTTATAAAACATGTATACGTCCCGTTGCTGAATACGCGAACCCTGTCTATCACAACGCACTGCCACAGTACTTGTCAGATCTATTAGAAAGACTACAAAACCGGGCACTGCGCATTCTGTATCCTGATCTTTCCTACATCCGGGCCCAAGAGATATCCGGAATAACTTCTCTACGTAAAAGAAGAGAGGTGGCAAGTGAGCTTCTCTTCCAACAAGTTGTGCAGAACGAAAATCATAAACTACATAATCTGTTACCAACCAGAAACAATAGTAATATTGGTACTAGGCGAAAACGTTTCTTCCAATTACCAATTGTCAAAACAAACAGATTGAAGAATAGTTTTATAATGAATAATTCTTATAATTATTATTATTATTAACGTAAATAATAACAATAGATTCGACTATTCTTAGAAGTTGAACTAATGTACATTAGTAGTCTTAATATTAATATTTTAGAGTTTTTATAAAAATACCGAACAGAACTAATAAGTTAAATTTTAAAGTTTATATGATAGTTTGCTAGAATCAGTATTGTAAAAATGATCGTAATTCAGCTTTCGGGGCTGCAATGATCTATTTTAATAAAATATCTATCTGATTGGCTTATTCAGTCTTGCGAACACTATATATTATTTTTCCATTTTCAGTAGCTTGCGTGTTCTTGTGTAAGATGAAAATGTTCTAGAGTGTGTATTATATAATCTCCATACCCAGCGCATGGGGCAAGCAGAAAGATGTTGTCTGCCGCGACTGGGTCTCGAACCCACAAATTACGAATTAGTAGATCGATGCTCTATCTACTGAGCTACACGGTCAGGCGGATTTAAGACTGGAAATTATGAAATATATATACACACTCTAGAACATTTTCATCTTAACATATTACTGTAGTATTATGTAATATACTTAATTATGCATGCATATAACACTCTTGTATATAAAGCTGTACATCGTTAATGTAAGTATTATGTTATTAAATATAAGTTCGACTAACACTACATAGTGGCAGCGGTTTTAAAGTTTTAATTATGGCAATGGCGTACAAGCCGCCGGATTCCTTTGACTTTTCGAAAGGAGAAACATGGCCAAATTGGATACGACGATTCGAAAGATTTAGAACGCTAACAGAGCTCAACGAGAAAGAAGATATAACCCAAATAAACACTTTGATTTATACGATGGGCGACCAAGCGGAAGATATTCTGAATTCGTTTAAGTTGAATGAAACTCAGTTCAATAGGAGAGTACAAAACGAACACGAATCAGTCGAAGAATTTATAACCTCATTATACATGTTAGCTGAACACTGTGAGTACGGAAATTTACACGATCAAATGATCCGTGACCGCATTGTTGTCGGCTTAATTGATGCAAATGTATCGCAAAAGCTTCAACTTGACCCTGATTTAACGTTTAAGAAAGCACAAGATATTGTTTGAGAAACTGACGCCGTCAAAAAGCAGCAAAGTGAACTGAGAAACAAAGTTTATTTCCCAGACAATGGCGTAGATTCTATTCGTTCCGCAAAGCACAAGAAATCGTGGCGTGAACAGAACAACAAAGCTACAGGAAAATCAAACCAGAAAGATTTTCCTGGTAAACAAAGATGTTTTCGATATGGAAAAAACCCATTCCATAGCAGAGAAAAATGTCCTGCAAGAAATTCCACGTTATATAATTAACAAGTGTTCTAAAGTTGGACATTGGGCTAAAGTCTGCAGAACTAAAATGGTCGCGGAGGTGGTCAAAGAAAACAGTGATGATGATGATGAAAATGATGAATTCCTTGAAATATCATCCCAAAACAATGCTCAGTGGAAACAAAATCTAAAATTGGATGGACAAGTAGTTCAATTCAAGTTGGACACTGGAGCTGATGAAACTTGTATTCCTCTCCACGCGTATGAAAGCATGAAAACTAAGCTTTCTGCTCTGAAAAAGTCGAAGAAGAAGCTACGTTCTTGTGATGGAAAGAAATTAGATATTTATGGAATATTCGTTGCAACAATAGAAGCTGATAAGAAAATAACAGTACAAGATGTGTATGTTATCAAAGGTTTACATCAAGCTCTCTTGGGTGGGCCAGTTGTACGTGCTCTGAATTTACTCCAGAAAGCAAAGTTTGTCGAGACAGTAAAGACCTGCAGAGACGAAGCCTAGCCTAACAAAAAGTGGAAATGTCAGTCTCCAAAGCTATTCAAAGGGCTTGGAAGAATCAAGAATGAATACACAATCAAATTGAAATCAGATGCTAAACCCCATGCTCTGTACACGTCAAGAAAGATAGCACATCCTCGGTTACCTAAAGTTAAAAATGAACTGGATAGGATGGAGAAAATGGGTGTCATCTCGAAAATTGAAAGTCCCACAGAATGGTGCTCCCACATGGTAGTGGTACCAAAATAAAAAAGTGACATCAGAATTTGCCTTGATCCGTCCAAGTTAAATGAAAGCATTCTACGACAAGCGCACCCCCTACCTAGTGTCATTTATACATTGGCAAAGTTAGCTGGATCGACAGTGTTCTCGAAACTTGATTGTAACTCTGGTTTTTGGCAAATCCCATTATCAGAAGAATCTGCTCCCATAACTACATTCTTAACCCCATGGGGGAGATACAAATTCAATGTACTGCCTTTGGAATAACACCAGCGTCAGAACATTTTCAAAAACAGTTGGAAATGGTCTTGAAAGATTGTGAAGGGGTATGTATCGAGATTGATGATATTCTTGTTCATGGAAAGGATACTAAGGAGCATGATGAAAGATTGAAGAAAGTTCTTCAAAAGCTTGATGAAGCGAATGTTACGTTGAATGGCGACCAGTGTGAATTCTCAAAACCTGAAGTTCACTATCTGGGTCATGTGATAAACGCTACAGGAATCAGTGCAGATCCAGAAAAAGTTCGTGCCATCACAGAGATGTCATCGCCAAACAGCACACAAGAGGTGAGGCGGTTCTTAGGAATGTGCAACCAACTCAGTAAGTTCTCATCGGGATTAGCTGATAAGACTAATCCTATCCGAGGTTTATTGAGTGATAAAACTCACTGGAACTGGGGCATCCAGCAAGAAGAGGCTTTGAAAGAGATCAAGAAAATCCTCAGCAATACTCCTGTATTGGCTTTATACGATCCAAAAGCGGAGACAAAAATTCCCACAGATGCATCTTCATATGGTTTGGGTGCAATTTTAATGCAAAAACAAAGTAATCATGAATGGCAACCAGTCGCGTATGCTTCAAGAGCATTGTCATCAACAGAACAAAGATACGCACAAATTGAAAAAGAAGCACTGGGAATTATGTGGGGATGTGGGAAATTTTCTGAGCACATCTCTGGCATGAAGTTTCATATAGAAACAGATCACAAGCCATTGGTTCCGATATTTACGCAGAAAAGTCTCGAAGGATACAACGATTCCGAATGCGAATAATGCGATTCACGTATACAATCTCTCACGTGCAAGGAAAAGATTTGGTTTGTGCTGACACCTTGTCCCGTTGTCCAATAATGGATAAAGGAGATGAAGATATACACACTGAAGAGGCAAAAGGATTTCTTGATCAAGTATTTAAAGAGTTACCATGCACAGAAGATAGATTAAATGAGCTTAGAAGACGTCTCAAGCAAGATGAAGTGCGTGAACAAGTTATGAAGTACTGTACTTATGGATGGCCAGACAAGAATAATGTCAATGACGCTATGAAAGATTATGTAGGTGATTTAACGGTTCCAGACGGTCTACAACTTCATGGAAAAAGATTGGTGATCCCTTCATCAATGAGATTGGACATACTTAGTAAAATACATTCAGGACATCTCGGGATAACCAAGTGCCGAGAAAGAGCAAGAACGTCAGTGTGGTGGCCTGGTATGAGCAAACAAATTGATGATTTAGTTCGAAACTGTCATGAATGCGTTAAAGAAAGAAAGAATAAAGCTGAACCATTGATATCCTCTACTCTACCAGATAGACCACGGCAAAAACTTTGTACTGATCTGTTCCAGCTAAAGGGTAAGACATATCTTATAATCGCTGACTACTTTTCAGGATATCCCAAAATAGCTCTCTTAAACAGTATTACATCTACAAGTGTAATTACGCATATGAAGTCTTGTTTTGCTACACATGGAATTCCAGATCGTGTTATATCAGATAATGGTCCTCAATTTAGTTCAGTTGAATTTTCAAAGTTCTCCAGTTATGGATTCAAGCATCAGACAAGCAGTCCAAGATTTCCTCAAGCCAACGGTAAAATTGAACGGGCAGTGAAAACGGTGAAAAGTCTTCTTAAAAAGTCGAAAGATCCGTATATTTTTTAATGTCGTATCGAGACACTCCACTCGAGAATGGTTATAGTCCTGCTGAACTCTTATTTGGAAGAAAGATTCAAACGACTCTTCCAGTTGTATCAGAGCACTTTGTCCCTACTTGGCCTTATCTCGTAGCTGTCAGAGAAAAGAAAGAAAGAATAAAGAAACGACAGAAGAAGAATTACGATTTCCGTCATAAAGTGAAAACATTGCAGCAACTTGAACCTCATTGTCCAGTGTGGATTCCAGATCGTAAAGAGTCGGGTACAATTATCATTAGGTTTGAAACCCCTCCCTCGTATGTAGTTAAAACCCCAACAACAACTGTTTGACGAAATCGACGACATCTGATCGAAGACCCTTCAAAGAATAGTCGTGAAGAACCGCGAGAAGCCACATCAACTACATTAGGAACTGCAGTGCCAGAGAACAATTCAGGTTATTACACAAGATCAGGTAGACTATCTGCACCACCTGATAGACTGACATACTAGCATTAGTTATTAGATATTAATATTTAGTAATTGAACATTAGCATATCGTATTATCCGTTAAAATTTCATACTAAATTAAGAATTTTGTGCCCCGGGCTTTCATTTGAATGACAAGAAATTTCTATAGCAATAACGCGGAAATGGAGTACAGTTCTCTTTCTATTTACATATGACATAAAAGACTAATTCCCATGGCAAGATGTTTGGGCTTGCACGGCAAACCTATAGAATAATGAATGGATGGATGAATGAATGGATGAATGAATGAATGAATGAATAATGAATGAACGAATGAATGAATGAATGAATGAAGGATTCATTCATTACAGTATGTTCATGAGCTCCTAGCATTTCATGTGATCCAATCCAGCAAAACTGTTCGCCGAAACCAAAAGCGTTTTATATGTTCGTGCAAGGGCCTTGTACTCAGGTTAAAATTTATGATTGCATGGACATGTCCTACATGTACTCTAACAGAGCTACCATTTTATAGCCTATATATATATATATATATATATATATATATATATATATATATATATATATATATATATATATATATATATATATATATTGACAATAATATATAAAATTTAATTAACAACATCAGATAGTGATGTGTTATATCAAAGGGACGAAATTCTTCACAACCTACAGGAAAGAACCGCTCTAATTAAGATAGAGAATCTCAATACACAATTTATGATGTCAACTTTTAATGAGTTCGCCATAACGTACTGTGAAGACATATCCGCTGGACATGATAACATGCATTAAACGAAAGAGAACCAAAACAAACTGCTACTGACTGTATGTTTACCTCCCTGGTTTCCAAACTGAGTTTCATACAAAGATCGAAAGGATATTGTACAAGGATCGAAACAATTCGAAAGAATATTTAAAACAAGTACAAGGATCGAAAGGATATTGAAAACTTACAAGCTGAACTGGAGCAGTTATGGTCACAGGTCCCTGGAAGGAATAAAATAAGAAGCTTTTACTTGGCACTATGTATCAATCAGATAAATACCTGTCTCCTTCTGCATGGCTGGAGCAAGTAGAAAGTCTCCTGGGTTAAGGTCCCGCAAGTTGGGATGGAATCCTTGTGCTCACTGTGGTATGAACATCAATATTTTCGAACAACCAAATCCAACACTAGCCAGTATTATAGTGACCTTCTGAACGTTTTTGGTGAAGTAAGGAACAAGTTTATTATGGTCGTGATTTCAAATGCCCAAGAATCTTTCGGCATGAAAAAGCGTTGATTATCATCAACAAAATCGAAGTAAGTATGGCGGATTATACATAAAGTGCCCAAAACTAAGCTCCTTAGATTTGATTTAGACGAACTTAATGCCCATTTTGCTACGAACGCTAACAGAAAAATTTGACACGAATGCTACGTCCATGGATGAGCTATTATACTTTATTGAGAGTCTGCCGGCAAGTGAATTAACTTTCCCATTCATACTTTCAATCTATCTCCCCCAAAGAAGTTTACCTTGTTTTTACAATCGTTAAAGCAGTTCTGCAAGACATGATCAACTGCTAGCAAGATTAGTTAAAGAGGCTGCCGGACATATAACTGACCCATTAACCTCTAAAATTTACTCCTGTGATGAATGATCTGTTTTTCCTTATACATGGAAGATTGCTATAGGATTAGGCCCATTCTGATAAACTGGAAAATGAAGACCAGTTTACACTAGTGCCAAAATTGCCTAATCTTTCGAATGTTTTCGAGAAACTGATAGCAAAGCAAATGGCCTAGTATGCTGAGAATGAGGCTATTCTTTCTGAAAGTATTACTAGTCTCCATGAAGGCCACTCCGCGACGACGGTGCTAATGGGTATATATAGGAGACGATCTGATACGCGCGACGAAAAAGAAAGAGGTTACCTTAATGGTCCTTGCGGACTTCCCTAAGGCGGTCGGTACGGTGTGCTTTAAGGACGGAATAAGGAAGTTGTTCAATTCTGGACTACTCCGAACCTTTCTTATTTGGCTCAGCAACTATTTTGCTGATCGCCAACATTACGTCCAGATTGATGTCAGGAAATCCCCTCCAAATTTGGTATTAGGATTAGAATTGCTCAAGGGTCAACCTTAGGGCCGATGCTGTTTAACTTATGTATGTCGAATATTTAGCAGATATTTTAGGACCAGTAAATCACCATATTTTACAATTTTACCATCAAGTGCGAAGTTTTTAATATGCTGATGATATTCATCTATCAGGTGTAAATGCAGTACTGTTAACGCGTCATTAACCAGCTAGCCTTACTTTTTGATCAGAAGGTTCTAACCTAATACCCGATGCCAAGAATACTAACGCTCGTATTCTAAAAGCTCACTCACACTCGCATTCACACTCGCACTTACACTCACACTCATACACACAGTAATAGCTAAAGTTTTTGAGAAAATCGTTTTTAAACAACTTTATGAATATTTAAGTGATAATAACTTATTGTCACAAAATCAGTCGGAATTCAGACCTCGACACTCTACTCTGACGGCCTTACATAAAGATACTATGTTTTGGCTCAATAACATGGACAAAGGGAACTTGAACATAGCTGTTTATGTTGACCTTAAGAAAGCCTTCGATACTGTGGACCCAGGGCCGTCCTCAGGAAATTCTTCAGGGAGGGTTTAATAAGGTCAATTCAACCGACTGGTTCACAAAAAAATTTTTCCGGAACAAAAAATGTTTGTCAACCTCCCCCCCCCCCATCGCCAAAAAAATTTCGGTCAGTGTACCATTTTAGGGGTCCAAAAATTTTTCCGGACATACAAAAATTTTCCGGAACATTCAAAAATTTTCCGCACATAACAAATTTTCAACATTTTTTTACATTTTTTCAAAATTTTTACATTTTTCCTCAAAATTTTCCTAAAATTCCCACCACGTTTTTACACTTTGCGCCAAAAATATTTAACCCAGATAGCAGTTCTACCGACTGAATAGCAGTCCTACCGACTGAATAGCAGTCCTGCCGACTGAATACAATTACTGGGGGGGTGTCACACACCCCCCCAACCGCCCCCCCCCCCGTAGCTCCGGGCCTGTGTGGACCACACAATTTTGTTGAATAAATTGCAGTATTACGGCTTTATTGGTGACGAATTAAAATGGATCCAATCATACCTTTCTAATAGAAGCCAAAAATGGTTTTTAAATAGGGTCCTTTCAAATCCGGGTATAATAAAATGCGGTGTACCACAGGTATCGATACCAGGCCCGCTGCTGTCTCTGATCTTCATTAATGATCTTCTGGGCTGTCTCACTCATACAATACCAAATATGTATGCAGACGACACTAGCATGACTATGGGAAACGAAAATTTTAACATTATGGAAAACAGAATTAATGTACAAAATTTGTGCATTTGGCTGAGAGCCAATCATCTTACGCCTGTATTCAAAAAGCTCACTCACACTCACATTCAATGAGTGGACACTCATTCTCAATGAGTGCAACTCACCACTCAATAAGACTCCACTCACACTCACATAGTCTGATGCGACACTCACACTCCAACTATTCAAAGACACCACTCACACTCAAGTGAAGCTCCGATTTTGAGTAAAGTGTGAGTGAGAGGTACACGTCCCTTGAGCCGCACTCAGCAGTTAGACTCACCTTGTACTTGGTGATTCGAATATGGCGGAAAGGTGGTTAAGAAGGTTAGAATTACTGGACAATGTCGCAAGAGACAACAGAGACAGGAGGAGAACATATATTTTTGATTATGGGAAATATGACGAGGAGCGGTTTCGATGCAGATACCGGGTAACAGGTAACTAAGGCTGGATTTCGAGAGTTACTGGATATAATTAGGCCAGAAAGATCTGCACACAACGAGCGAGGAAATCCCATTCCCGCAGATATACAACTTTTATTGACGCTAAGGTTTTACGCCACGGGTACATTCCAGCTAGCATGCAGAGATTTGTGTGAGATTTCGCAGGCATCAGCAAGTCGAATTATAAAGCGAGTATCCGAAGCAATCGCACCGCGCTTAAGGAACAATTACATAACATTTCCTGAAGGTGATATTTTGGATCAACTTGGCCAGCTGGTAGCGTACATGATGCCAGAATATTCGACAATAGTCGCATATGTGCACAGTTTGAACGTGGTGATATCCAGGGTATATTACTTGGTGATAACGGTTATCCATGCCGTCAATATCTAATGACACCAGTAATTGATCGCAAACCCGACCGCAACGCAGATATAATGTTGCACAAATACGTACGTACACGAAACACGGATGTTTGGGACCAGTGATGTATGGAAAAGGCTATTTCCATGTCTTTCAACGACCCTTCGCACAAAATTGCAAACGTCCCTATAACTATAATTGTTGCTACAGCTGTGTTGTTCAACTTCATATCTATATGAACCAGAATATATTCTGGCCGATGAGGAAGAAGTAGATGACATGCATGCTGGAGACCGACCTTTGGGCAATGCGGTACGACAAGCCCTGATATTCTGATAATGCAACATTTTGCGCAAATTATGAATAACATATTCAATATGATAATGCAATTAATATATGTTGTATGGTTTTATAATTATTCATTTTATTTTCAAGAAGATCTTTGTGCTTTGGCACTAATTCAGTTAACAGCGACTTTTCCAATTGCGAAAAATATTATCTAGCTTCACCCATATTGTTCAGCAACGCTGTACGAATGCATTGACAAGTCTACAATATACCTTCTACATCAACATCAAACCCAAACTCCAGCAAGTCGCACTCGAGTGAGCTCTTTTGATACAAATCTAGCTAATATTTTCAAGGGTGAGTGCTCCCTCGTTGAGTGGACACTCACACTCATACTCCACTCTCACTCGCACTTCAACCCTACTTGAGTGCATCTCATTCGAGTCACACTCAAGTGTGAGTTTGAGTGAGCTTTTTGAATACAGGCGATAGTCTCAATATTGTCAAAAGCGATTACACGAACATTGGCTCAGTCCAACGAACTAGAAACTTAAGTAAGGAACCTTCTTTATTCATAGGAAATGTTAAACTGAAAAGAGTTAAACACAAGAAAATCCTAGGTGTTACTGTGGACGAAAATCTTAGCTGACATGAGCACATAAGTAATACTGTAAACAAGGTAAAGAGTGGCCTTAGTGTCTTGAGACAAATTCGTGATTTTGTTCCAGTAGACGCATTAAAGAAAGTATATATTATGCAATTATACAACCGCATTTCGACTATTGTTCATTGGTATGGGATAACTGCAATAAAGGTTTTAAAGAGAAACTTCAGAAATTACAAAATCGTGCTGGGCGGGTTATCACACGTTCTGGTTATGATATTAGATCTGCGGAAATTTTAGAAAAATTAGGCCGGCTTACGTTCGAACATAGGTGGCACTTGAATAAGGCATTATTAATGCATAAAATAGCAAATAATGATGCACCTATGTATCTAACATCACAATTTTCCAGAAGGAATCAAATGCATGACTACAATGTAAGGGGTAGCCAGGTGAATGTTTCCCTTCTAAAACTAGCACAAATTTTATGAAAAATAGTTTAGCATACAGTAGAGCGGTCACCTGGAATTCTCTAAGTGATGACATCAAATCAACCTAGGATGTCATTGCTTTCAAAACGAAGGTTTCTAATAATATACGAGATTCTCTTACGCCTGTATTCAAAAAGCTCACTCACACTCACACTCAATGAGTGGACACTCATTCTTAATGAGTGCAACTCACCATTCAATGAGTGTCCACTCACATAGTCTGATGCGACACTCACTCTCCAACTATTCAAAGACACCACTCACACTCAAGTGAACCTTCGATTTTGAGTAAAGTGTGAGTAAGAGGTAGACGTTCCTTGAGCCGCACTCAGTTAGACTCACCTTTGTACTTTGTGATTCAAATATGGTGGACAGGTGGTTAAGAAAGCCAGAATTACTGGACAGTGTCGCAAGGAACAACAGAGATAGGAGGAAACCATATTTTTTGATTATGGGAAATATGACGAGGAGCAGTTTCGATGCAGGTACCGGGTATAAACTAAGGCTGGATTTCGAAAGTTACTGGATATAACTAGGCCAGAAATATCTGCACAACACGACCGAGGAAAGCCCATTCCCGCAGATATTCAACTTTTGTTGACGCTCAGGTTTTTAAACTGCTTCGAATCCCTCTTCGTCATACCTGACTGGGAATTGAATTGTTCGGATAAAGCTTCCCACCTGTTAATTTTCTGTTGTATGGTTTTATAATCATACTTTTTATTTTCTACAAGATATTTGTGCTAATTCGCACTAATTTAGTTAAGAGCGACTTTTTCAATTGCGAAAAATATTGTCTACCTTCATCCATAATAATAATAATAATATGTATTTATTTAATCACGATAAGTTTGTTACAGGCAGTGCTAATGTGGTCGTGAAAATAGCAAAAATTTTAGCTAAACTAACTATAAAAACATATATTTATATATAATTATCTGAATATTGATCTTTAAATCTTTTCTTTAAAGTCTTGTAACTTGTGTATTCCAAACATCTTAAATCATTATTGAGAGAGTTCCATAGAACAGCTCCCTTGTATGACACAGACTTCTTCAAGTAGTCAGTTTTCGGTTTTGAATTCTTAAACAGTTCATTGTTCGAAAGTTAAACATTCTTTCTCTTTTCACAAATAATTTTTGAAACTGGGTGGAGAAATTTGATGATAACAGTTAAATACTAAACTTAGCAATTTTAAATCATAAAATAGTTTAATTAAGAGTTCTCCAGTTTGCAAGTCGTTTCACTTCAGTTGACGGAGTGTCCCAAGCACAACCCATATTAGTTTCATATTAATCTGACACTGCAATCGAGCAACGAAAAATTCGTTGGCTCGAGCGGGATTTGAACTCGCATCTTCGGGTATCTAGACCGCCGCTCTACCTATTGAGCTATCGAGTCAACAGGGATTGGTAGCGAGTCTTATCCAATTTAAGTGCACGAAATATTTTCGTAACGACTTAACGCTTGTCTTTGAGGACGCGCAGTGTTTCAATTCTATTTCAGAACCATCCTCAGAGATAGGAAAACTAGTTTCATATTAATCTGACACTGCAATCGAGCAACGAAAAATTCGTTGGCTCGAGCGGGATTTGAACTCGCATCTTCGGGTATCTAGATCGCCGCTCTACCTATTGAGCTATCGAGTCAACAGGGATTGGTAGCGAGTCTTATCCAATTTAAGTGCACGAAATATTTTCGTGACGACTTAACGCTTGTCTTTGAGGACAAGACAAGCGTTAAGTCGTCACGAAAATATTTCGTGCACTTAAATTGGATAAGACTCGCTACCAATCCCTGTTGACTCGATAGCTCAATAGGTAGAGCGGCGGTCTAGATACCCAAAGATGCGAGTTCAAATCCCGCTCAAGCCAACGAATTTTTCGTTGCTCGATTGCAGTGTCAGACTAATATGAAACTAGTTTTCCTATCTCTGAGGATGGTTCTGAAATATTTTGGTTTGTTCATTAAATATTTATACTAAAACAATTATTCGCTTTAGGCTCAGTGAATAAGGTGAATATTCACCAAGACGACGACTCGATGGTTATTCTCCGCTAATGACTTCGCCTACGGCGAATAATTGTTAATTGATTAATGTACCCTTTAGAGCAGGGTGGCGCAGTGGAAGCGTGCTGGGCCCATAACCCAGAGGTCAATGGATCGAGACCATTTCCTGCTATTATTTTTACGCCCAAACCTGCTTCATTCCGAAACAAAAAGTTTGGAAAATAATAACACCGTTAACATGACTTGCTCCCGTGGCCCAGTCGGTTAGTGCGTCGTACTTATAAGCAGTACTGAAGTATATGCGAAGGTCGAGGGTTCGATCCCCTCCGCGAGCAAGTTTTTAGCAATTTTTCCCTGACCAGTATTTGGAATCATTTACTGTCGATGCAATGGAAGTTTGGATAAAATATTGCATTAATTATTTTCCTCAAGTAGATCAATTCATACGAATTCAAATTTCTTTTTTCTTCCTCCGCGTTTCTTATTGGTCAATCGGTTCTGAAACGAAATCTAATTCATGGTTCATCTAAAAGTAACTCCCCCGGCGACTCGTCCAATTTTGGCTAAATTTCCAAGCATCACTCGTAGGCTATTTTAATAAAAAAAATTAAAATCCGTAATTGTACTCGCCATCGCATGATTACCTATACTAAACAGTCCTTATCAGAGTATTTACAGTAGTGTTTACAGTAATTACCAACGCAAATTCTTGAAGCTTTTACCTCTCTAACGACTTGTATCACTTTATTGGACGAAACTTTTTTCACATGCATGTGAGAAAATTGCATCGCTTTTCTGATTGGTTAATGTGCATTGCGAAACGAGTTTTTGCATAGGTAAATCCAGTGGGAAAACTCAGTATATACATAATAAAGTATTGTTTTCCATGTAGCACATAAAAATGAGATAGATCCAGCCATTACATATTACCGAAGGATCACTGGGTCACGACAGTTAAAGTACCCGTAACCCCAAAATTGATTTTCAGCTTACTAAAGATGCGGTACAGTCCGATCTGCGCATGTGCACAAAGGAGCCCTCTTTTTATTTACAAACAGTTTATTTAAGTTTTTATTTTATTTTTTGCAAAGCATGATTGTTGTGTCTTCATAATTTATTATACTCTAGAATCATGAAAATATAAATAGTTGTCGAATATAATTCAATATTTAGGATACCGAAATGTAAACAAAGCTACTAACTCTTGACGAAGGAGCTTCGCTCGAAACGTCGAGTTAATACGTTTCTGCTTGTTTTTTAAGGTAGTAATATAACCACTCAGCACAGCATTGGTTTACATACGGACTGTACCGCATCTTTAACACAATGCTACCACAATCATGGAAATAATATCCGTATACTTCGATCTTTAGAACGTATCTTGTCTGACTATTGTG
>CACRXK020008364.1:0-20958 GCA_902702795.2 Paramuricea clavata
TGATTGGCTGCATTTATTTTTGCCGCTGTCAGTCAAGAGGAAATACGCATTAAATGTAATATCAGGATTCTTTGGGCATCTCACACAATTATCAATTACGTAGCAATAATCTAAGCCCAAAACAGACTTTTTAAAAAAGACTTTCTCTTACCGTCGAGCAGCTTCCTAGAATAAACTAATCTGATACGTTACGAGCAGTAGAGGAGTGTCAATCTATTTATTCTTTTCGAAGACTTCTTAATAACTACCTCAATTTTGAAATTTGGTAATTATGTTACATAGCTTGTAAATTTGAAGTTATATTTGTAGATATTCCTTTTGTGTGACACACAGCCCAGTTTTCCAGACCAAATCTTGATTGAATTTAAAGCAGCAGGTTAATTTAAGTTTTCTTCGTTTAAACGTAGACCTGCCTTAAAGATTTCTTTGCTGTCTCCAAAGCGTTCTGTAAGGATGGTTCACCTTGGCAAACATTTGGTTTTTCTTTTTGTGTCAGAGCAGATGCATGAATTCGTGGGTTGCCTGGATACGAAACATAGAAAATACATTTGACGTGTTTTGGCATTTAATCATTAAGAAATGATAATCTGTCTTGTGACAATGAAATAATTTTATAAGTTGAGAACCAACTCCATTCACAAAGTCAACAATAGGTCATTATAATATAGTAGACTGTGATAGAGTTGGCGCGATAACAGCAATAAAATAATCTATTTGTTTATTTATAAAACTTCGGCCGTTAACACCAACATAAACAATTCCTCCATCTCATCCTTTCTCTCCCAACTGCTCATCGTCTTTCAGTGGATGTCTCCATGCCCGGAGAAAACCCAGGACTTTCGGCGGAGTGTTGACAAACTCTTTTCACACAAGTCCACACATGAGTCCATAGCGAGACTCGAACCCACAATCTCAGAGGTGAAAGGCGCTTGCTCTGACGACGGCAGAAGTGTTAAGTTTAGTACCCTCCTTTCACCACGTCTCTTCATCTTATCCATTGTCTCCCAGCAACGCATCACCCTCCTTCATGGTATGATTGGTATCCACGCTACTGTGACTCCCACTCCCTTCTCACAATTTACCCAAGCCATCACACTCTTTTTCTCTTGTCTCCTTCGATATGGCAACAAGCCACCTCTGTTATTATGTCATTGTTCCTTCCTAATTCTGTCAAAGATATTCCAAGCGTTGACAGCAGTTCTACCCAGCTGCTGTTTGCCTACCTTTCACAATGCCCATGTCATTGAGCTACACATTATAACTGGCCTCACTACATAAATTATACCCCAAGGTATAATTTAATCGGCTGTTTTGTTTAGGTATAATTATAAAATCCTTTCTCAAGAGGCCATTCCACTTTGCTTACCGCTTAGCTCACTTAATTTTTCAGCCCTCTTGTTATTTGTTGAAATGATTCCAAGCTAGAAACAAGATATAATGTTGTTACTATACTGTATATCAAAACAAAAGGAAATACTATCAACTGAAGGTAAATACATCTGAATGTTCGTTACCTGAGAAATCGGGTTTTGGTCAAAATATTCCACAATAAAATTTTCCAGGAGCTAATAAAATGAACAAAATATATAATCGTAAAATAGCTTCAATCTAAAAACAACAAGACGATGACAGACAAAACTTATCCACATCTAACTACTCAGTAAAAGTCTTTAAAAAATATAAACATAATTCTACCTTTAATGTGCAAAACAACCTGGATGGTTTAAGATCTGCTTCCTCCATCGCCTTTGACAGATCAAGGATGATATACAAGTGACGCATCTATACAATGAAATGGTGTTACTGTAATCCAGAGCTCAAAATCCTTACTATGAAAATAGCATGGATCTTACTCGAAAATAGTATGGAAATCCAAACTGCAATTCCAGTATGGATATACAGTTTGATACACTGATGCAATTGCAAATTCCAGTATGGATTTCCAATTTTTTCCAGAGTCTATGGTTAAATATAACAACAAAAAGTACAAACCATGCCAAGACGAATGTTTCCGGGTTGTGCCAGAAGTCTAGGGAACAAAAGTTTAAAAAAGGATAAAAAATTAAATTTCCTCTCAATTATTTATAACTCTTCTTCTTCTTAAAGCCGGGGACCAGGGTCAAATGAGGATAAAAGTGTGCATGTGAGAGTTAGCAGTCAACACAACTATAGAAAAATTAATAGTTTAGATTATGAGCAACAGTTTAAGTTGAAAGAACAACATTTAGAGCAGTAGGTATTCCAAGTGCGCATTCTGTTAACATCGAATGTAGAGTCCAATTGAGAAGAGTAGTGAATATGGAGCTTGATAATAATAATGATACTGCACATTCCAAAGTGTACCTGCGTCTTCTGGCACGTTGTATAAAATCATCGTCAACAAATTGCAACCCTCCTTGTGCATCTTCCTGAATAGCTTCCCTGGATTGAAAAATACAATTGAAATCACACAAATTATACCATTCCTCAGACATCAGTGATTGGGCACATACAATGAACAGAGGGGTGCGCACCACAATACAGAGGGGTGTGCACCACACCTAGCAATGTCTAGCACCCCCGTACCCCCTAGAGAGGCACAGCACCACCCATGGTCTCAAATTTAGATTTTTTCTCAATATCCGAGTGGGAAACCACGATTGAAAAGCATCCCCCATGCGAATCCAGTATCCCAATTCCTAGTTGATTCATGCAAAATAGTCAAAGCTCTTTGGTTTCTGTGACTGGACAAATAATGCACAAATCAATTTCATGAGTAACCCCCCTCCCCCCCCCCCGGGACACTGCCGGACATTTGCTGGGCACACAGATTATTGCACCGGGGCTGGACATTTTTTGGCAGCTACCTGGATACCTTCCTGGTATCTCCCTGTGGCCAGGAATTTGCCCTTTCTTTAAAAAAAAAAATGCTAATGTGCAGGTATATTCCGGGGGGGGGGGAGGAGAATGGTTACCCATGGAATTAGACAGATTTAGATCGAGGACGTCAAAGACGACATGAAAATGGGGTGTTGTGCCCATGTATGGATATGCCACGCCATTTCACGTCGTCTTTGACGTCCGCGATCTAAATCTGTCTATATTGACTCATGCATAACAACTTTAAGTTTTGTCTTGTAGCACATCTGAGATCTTGTCTAAAGCTGTCATACTGTACAATCTGGACTAGCTTCACATAACTATGCCCTTATGGTAGTCATGTTAGTAAACTCACCAACTTTTTTCATACTGATTTAACCATCTGTATCCACTCTCATCATCGTCATCTGCCGCCATCTTGCAAGGCAGAACGTTTCAACTTTATTATAAAACCAGCGTGTTTTATACAAATATCTTGGAATGAAAATGCTAGTCGAAATATCACTGCTACATTCTTAACAAATATATTTACACAATTCACAAACCAGAGACCAGAGGACCAACATGTGCGTTTTTGTACTTTTGTTGATCAAATAGTCAATACTTCATGTTATGTCATATATTGGTTTTCGACACTCCAGTTCACAGTCAGGGGAGGCCGGAAGTAAACATCCTGGCTTGCGAGGTTGGGGACGCGCTTGCCCTATTTTAATGGCGGGGTTGAAGTGAAATTTTGCCGACTCATTAAATTTTTCCCCCAAATCCCTGGCGTGCAGGGTTGTGGCGAAACAAAAATTTCTATTTATCATTATCTTTTGGGTTCCCAAATTTTAGCTATAAGAATCACACGTATTAAAATCGTACTAGAAATCGCTGCGCAAATTGTGTAAGTGTAGATAGTAGATACCAAAAGACCCCAAACTTAACTATACCCTAGTCTGTGTTCCATTCAACTATACTGTTTTGTTTGGACTGACAGACTAACTATACCCATACTAAAATAATGTTGCCACAAATTTTGCGGAATTTTTAGTTGTAACTGTAGACATTGCATTTATAAATTTTGATAATAGTATTAATTGAATTTCTATACTGCGCAAATATGCATATCATCAAATGCGCTTTACAAAGAAACCTAAAATAATTATACATACAGGCATATAGATTACAAAATTGAAAATCACGACTCAAATTTTCAACATATAACTTGAATTTGGGAATTTTGGGGGGATACAAGTTTACAATTGCGACACAAGTCTTTATCGCGAGAATGTCAGCTTCCATGTTAAAAACGATTATGTGTATGTCGAAAACTAGTCTTGTATTTTGGTGAACAGATACGCCATAGTTAAGTTAGATTAAAAATCAATTTGCCACTAGTTGAAATTTTCTTCAAAATTTTTAAAATTGTAAATAGCCATCAATTTGCTGGATCGACATAATTCCTTGACAACGATAAGGGTATGGCTGTTTACCAAATGGATTTTCATTGGCTTTCACATTTAATTTATTCTGAAGAATATCGTCGATCTTTTTCATGGAATCTGGATGGACATGTAAGCAACCATTACTATAAAAAGAAAATAAGAATAGTAAAACCCCGCATATAAGAACCTAGATTATTGCAAGTTAGCCTAAACAATTTAGACGCAACTTTTTGGGGGACATGCCCCCCTCACAGTTGTAATATGTCGAAAGCAGCCTGTCTGTGGGCTATCTTTTAAATCGTGCAGTAATAGAATTCTCGCAGAACCATGATAGATGTGCGTTTATTACTTGCTTGGCACGTATATAGTAATTCACTACAGTACACCTGTGTGTAGTTGAACTAGGCAATGCCCAATATGTTGCTAATACCTGTTTGGCATATTCATTGAAGGATTCCAGTTTTTCCATTCTCCAGTATGTATAAGAATTCCTGACCTGTAATTACTGAGGAACGTATCGTTTGCATTCTTGCCTATAGCCACGTTTCCTGGAAGAGAAACAAAATAAGAACGAAATAAAAAAAAGTTATTTGTTCAGCTGTTCTGTTCTGTTCTGTTCTGTTTAAAGAAAACAAAATAAGAACGATTAGAGTATCGTCTGTATTCTAAAAGCTCACCGATACTCACCCTTAAGTAACGTGTACCGCTCGTGCGTTGAATATTTGCGGTTGCGCGTATGATGCTAATTTGTGCGTAGTTTATAAATTGTCCTAGGACTGCATCTGCCTCGTACCCAGGCGTCTCTTTGTAAAAAAAACAGTGATGCGCATATGACGAGTTTACATGAAGTATTGTAGTGGGGAGAGATGGGCGAAAGGGCTGATGGGAAGAGTGCACTTGTTTTTTTCCTTCCCAACAGTCCCTTCGCGCGTCTCCTGCCTACCTGAATACTTCATGTATTATTTAGCATTTAAAGCGCCTGGGTACGAGGCAGGGACTGCATCAAAATTAATTCAGTAATTCCAAACCATCCGCTTCGGACTGTTAGTTCCATGTTACCTTTTAAACCTCTCACTGCTCTGACAACAGAATATCTATAGAAATCAATATATAATTAATTATTTCAAAACATAACATACCTTCGAGACGATGAATCGCGGAGCGCTAATATATTTACTGTAAAGAGCGTTTACTTCAGAGAAGTTTCGGACAAATCCAACTGGACAAGTCGTGAGATTTTTCCACAACTTGATAAAATGACAACATTGTTACAAGTTGTGGACAAGCAGTTGTTACAAACCTGTTGCGCGGAGCACGTCTTGTGGACAAGCAGTTGTTACAAGCCTGTTGCGCGGAGCACGTCTTGTGGACAAGCAGTTGTTACAAGCCTGTTGCGCGGAGCACGTCTTGTGGACAAGATGCGAGATTTTTACTGTGTATACTTACGGTCCAAAATCAACAGGATTAGGTTCTTTGGTGTTCAGATCACATTCCTATAATAAATATGCATCCCTCACAGGAATCAGGTAGGAAAAATTGTCTTAATGGACGACTTGCGCTTTAGAAAAATTTTCAATCTGGGAATAACAAAGGATATTTTCGGAAAGAAGTTATCAAAATTAGAAAAACTGCAAAGTTTGGTTGCGAAATGTTGTAAAATAACGGAAAATATAGCCCTGCGAAGTTGGCAAATTTGTATACATTTCTATTACGTGCGGAAATTGGTAACTAATTCAGTTACCAATTCACGCACGTAATACAAAAGTATACAAATTTGCCAACTTTGAAGGGCTATATTTTCCGTATTTTACAACATTTCGCAACCAAACTTTGTAATATTACTACTTCCAAGACGCTCTTTCTAGCTGTGGTGATAGATTTCGTTGTTCTTACTTAGATTCAAATTTCGTCTAAAGCGCAAGTCGTCCATTAAGAGTAATTTTTTTTGTATGTTATGCAGCACGCAATCAAAACTAAGAACATTTTACTTTCTGCATGCAAAGGCTCTATAGCCAAGATGATCTACATTCCGGAAACGTGTATTGTTAAAGCTAACAAAATATATTGTTCCATTCAAAGAATTGAAAGAAAGTCTTGTTTACTTAGCGCTAAAAACATTGAAATGAGTTGTTGTAATTTACTAATGATCTTACCACTAGCCCGGTTGGAGTGTTCCCATTATGTGTAAATTGATTGATAGGTTTCCCACTAGAGTCCAGTGCTCCATGTGCGCGGATAGTGAAACGATACAGCACCTAAAGTGTGCAAATGTATATACTGTAAGTACTATTTACAAAATGAGCGGCCATAAACTCCAGCGAGAGTTGTATATCCGATATAATACGGACACGAATGTTGTAAATGGCTTGTGAAAAGTCTTGATGAGAACATTTGTATTCTTCAACAATTTAAAATAAATGAATCATTGAATGATATTTGGTGAGAAAATTGAACTTAAAGGAACCTTGTCCTCAGCACCAGGAACCTTGTCCTCAGCGCCAGGATCCTTGTGGGGGGAGGGGGGAGGGGAGTAATAAGTAATTCATCAAGGTCACGAGTACTTTCTGGTAAATTCCTTGTAGACAAAACAAACCGTACAAATGTCAGTGAAACACTTACTTCACCGTTGGCATCCATTAATGTCCCTTCAGTTTCGATAGTTCTGTTTTTGTGCACAGGAATGAAAATCTATAATTGAATGGTCATCACAATTAATCTGCTCAGGCATCAATGCAGCTCAAACCTTACCCTGAGAACAGAGCCTGGGAAATCAGGCTCTGTTCTCAGGGTACCCAAACCTATTTCAATTGCCCCATGTCATCTTCGTGAATCACTGTATTTCGCAGATACATGTACGCGCCGCGTACCTATTTTTATGAATTTATATCATATTTTACAAGGAATTATAAAATAAAATAGGTCACCTTAAACTTATAACCATATGGTATGCCACCATCATCCTTATAACCATCATAAGATAATTGTTTTAATACAAGCGCAGCTGTGACGTTATCAAACACCAGAGGGTCGCTAAAATATAATTCAAACACATTTAATAATTCATAAGCTTATTGGCAAATCATGTCAACCATAATATGTAACGTGCAGTGGCTTTAAACCTGATAAAACACTCCTAATTAGATGATTTTATATAAAGAATGCTAATAAGGCAGTATCTATTGTAGTCGTGTCCTCATTAGTATTTTTTATATAAAGAATGCTAATAAGGCACTATATCTATTGAATTTGTAGTCGTGTTTGAAGCCGTTTAATTCATAAACTCGCAGGTCGTGTTTTATTAGGTTTAAAGCCACTCGCGCTGCGCGCTCGTAGCTTTAAACCTAATAAAACACTCCTGCTCGTTTATTAAACAGTACATAAATGATGCACTCTGGGTGTCTCAAAAAAAGTAAACTCCTCCGGAGGTTTTCGCTGTTTTATATATACATACGCGCTTCTAGTTCATTTAATTTGTCCTAGGGCAATGTCCCAATTATGCCCACAAATTTTTGTACTAATACGTTTGATATTTTTCAAGTTATCACGAATATAACTATCGCGGACAAAAACCAGTGCATTTTTTTAAGGATTCTTCAGTGGTGGGGCAAAACTGCCTAAGGGCCCATTTCTCTTGCCCTCCACCCAGGCGCAGGCACGAGTTAGCTAAGGGGGTCTGTCTGGGGGCATGCCCCACCCCAGGAAATTTTTAAAATTTGGGTCTCTGAAATAGCATTTCCTGCATTCTGAGAACACATTTTTAAAAAATCTCAGCTTCTCAAAACAAAGTTTTAATGGTGAAATTTGTAATAAATTGCATGCTATAAACATTCAAACACAACATATTTAGTTTAAGTATGCTCACCAAAAAATTTTGTTTTTTAAACTTCCTTTCAATGTTAAACTCATTTACTCAATACTGGTCCTATAGGGCCCTGGCTTTGGGGCAATAGGCCATTTATTTTCTTCCGTGGTGGGGCAGAGGAAGGGGCCCAGTAGGGCAAATGCCCCACCAGTTAATGGTATTAAAAAATGCCTTGACAAAAACATCTTAACCTTTTGGCAGCTGCAATGGTGTTATCACATTTACCATGCAAGAAGTGAAATACCTTATTATCAGATTTGCTTTCTTGTACTCTCCAACAGCTTGTGCAGTCTGTTTGTCATATAAACCTGTGGCAGCCACTGCAGTTGTGACATTGTAAGATCTTATCAGGAGGTTTTGTAAGATAACAACATCTTTACCTGACCACAAGAAATGTACAACAATGTATTATAAATATTATAAAAATTCTAATCAACATTGTTATTTATTACCGTTTCTGCTGTTGTTGTTGCATGCTGCTGTTGCTGCAGCTGTTATTCCAGTTACTGTTGTTGCTGATGTTATTGTTGTTGTTGTTGCTGTTATTTCTGTTACTGCTGATGTTGTTGCTGCTGTTACTACCGTTGTTGTTGTTGCTGTTGTCTATTTTCAGGCAATACGTACTGTTATAGTTTTATATATTTTACCATATTTCCTCTTTAGCCTAAGAGAGGAAATCCTGTATAGGAAATCCTAATTCAATTATAGTAATTGAAAGCCTGACACACTATATAGGCCTATATAGGTCTTATTAAAAAATAGAACATCAGAATCGTCAGATCTTGATCCATGAATCACCTTACCACATACTCTACATCGACCTGAATCACAAACCAACTCACCACCGCATCTTTGAACCACCTCATCTTTGAACCACCTCACCCACCCTGTACGTAGACCAGATCCTTCAACCACCTCACCCACCCTGTGGACCAGATCCATAAACCCACTCACCCATCCAGTGGACCTGAATCACAAACCACCTCACCAGCACCCTGACTGAACCTGAATCACAAACCACCTCACCCACTCTGTGGACAGGATCAATGAACCACCCTCTGGACCTCAAATATGGCCAGCCATTGAAATGAAAGGACTTTGTTAAGAGCTGTATGGAAGCCGGCCTGACCCACTTCACCAGCCTCATCTCACTGTGTAATTATGTTTATAGAATATAGTCAATATTACTGTAAATGGACAAGTGGGCTGGCTGGGCTCCCAAACTGCAGCATCTTGCTTACCAGGATAAAAATTTCTCCAACACTCACAAACTGCGCTGGCTGGCCTGGACCGCCGAGTTGGAGTTTAAATGATGTCACTGTCACAGGGCATGAAATAACAACCAATCAACGATCGGCAGGAAATTGCTTTTGATCAGCAGAGAAGCAATTAGGTTGCCGATCATCTTGATCGGCAAGAACCTTTGTCTCAAAAACACGGTTAATGTCATTAATAACATTTAGTATAATTACATAGGTGATTATTGAAAATTCTCCACGCTGATTGGTTACCGTTGAGGTGATTATTACGCGATAATCACCTAAGCGATTTTCAAAATGGCGGCCGAAGCCTTTTTGTCAATTAAATGACGAAGAGATGTGTATTTTTTTATTTTTTCCATATAATCACCTATGAAATTATACTAAAACAATTATTCACCTCAGGCTCGGTGATTATCGTGAATAAAAACCTCGACTTCGTCTCGGTTTTTATTCACCGATAATCACCTCGCCTTCGGCGAATAATTGTTAAATAAACAGAATGTATCCTATACTGATCGACCAGATTTTCATTTGATCAGCAGAAAACCATGACTGCTGATCACCATGATCGGGAACGTTATTTCGAACCCTGCTGTCACCTACTTTGAATAACTGTCAAAACAATATGTCAAGACAACAAAATTGTCCTGGCAAGCGGACTATAATTTTCTCATACACTGCATAAACACAAGACCAATACATCCAGCTTACCAACCGGGCACTGTTGCTATAAACGTACCAACACAGACTGTTAATAAGTTAAAGTTTGTCATGCACACCAATAAAGATCTTCCGCACACAATTTTGCCATCCCAACTCCCAAGCGCACAATTCGCTTACCGTAAAAGAAAACTTAGGCATGCAGTTAAAGTTCTATAACCAAGCAGGCCAACTCTCAAGTAAATAATAAAATATTTTTATTTTTAATACCTGACAATAGTGGCGTGCTGATATACAGGACTCTGGTAAATGGGGCAGGCATGATTTCAGCAGATGTATGTACCAGCACACAGAGTAAAAATTGAGTATAAGTAGCAAATAAATTCATAGCTAACAACCGCTTTTACGAAGTTTGAATATTTCTCAAACCAGGAAGTTCACCTAAATACATTACGACACAAAATTATCTGGAATTGACTTTCAAAATCAGAGGAGGTACGACAAGCAATTAGCGAGTTGTCACGTGAGCTCTCGACCAATGAGATCGCTCTATTTTCCATCGTGTTATCTGCAGAATTTGGACAGAAAAATTTGCATTCGACGGAAAATAAATCGGAAAAAAATATTAATATTAAAATTTTCTTGCAAAATTTCAAGTGTAGTAGTACTACTGCTAAAGATCTGGTGATATCTGCAGAAATCTCTGAGGTAAATGTTATTTTCAATGTTATTTTGATGTTTGAAGTTAGTCGACTCCCCACGACGTGTTGACTCAAGTCTGAATATGTTTACAATGTTTAAAATGAAATATCTAGAATTCCCATGGTTCGATTTTCTTCATTTTTGGTAGTCGTCAAGACAAAAGTATAAGCTTTAAATCTGCTGGAATGATCCCGGTGATCCCCCGGCAGTTTTCGAGATATTGACCGTTGAAGTGACTATTGTCAAATCGACGTTCGCTAAAATGGCGTCTAATACCTTGGAAAGAAAATGCGCCATCAAAGATGATATTTTCAATGAATTTTTGTTAAAGTGTTAAAATATTATTTAGAAGACTTAGGAGTTGTTTTAATATTTTTTTTAGAATTTATATCTGTGCGATTTTCAAAGTTTTGTTGTCTTTGACCGACGCGACTGGATCGTGTACGTATTTCAAGACGAGCTGATCGCCTGATACTGGGGTTTTTGTGGCAAATCGAGCTGCGGAATCCTCAGCATGGACAAATCAGTGTCATAACAGCCCATTTCAAGCCAGCAGAGAGTTTCACTTGTTTTAAAGCAATAAAATAAGTTTTTTATGTATCATATAACAAATTAAGTGGCATGTTATTGTGGGATCTTTCCCTGCTGGCAGTGGTTTCTGAGCTGAAGTGGGATCTCTGATCAACTTAATAAATATTATATAAATAGACATCTTCTTGTTTTATTGTTGCATTAATTTTAATCTGAAAAAATACTCACAAAGTAGGTCAAGTGTATGAATAAATATTCATTTATTTACTAAAGTACATTTTTTACAGTTATTTATGTACTTAGTCTTATTTACATGAGTGTACATGACAGATTGGTTTAATTAGATATACCCAGTTATCATTCATAACCTATGGTTTGTTTAAAAAATGCTGGAAAAACTAAAAAAGTTAGCCAATTGAAATAAATGCACTATTAACTTGCTAAACATAGCTTGGTAGTTGGCACTAGTTGCTATTTATTATATAAAAAACATCTGTCAACATACACTCATGCTTTTTCCTACCACTCGAGTCTCCACTCACCAGGGGCCGGTTGTTCAAAGCTGGGTTAGTTTTAGCCCATGGTTAACCTAAAATTCGAAGCAAACTTCCGATCCTGACAGCTTTTCTATAAGTTTGGAAATATTTCTTCAGAGATCTTGTCTGGATCGATAGAAGTTTACTTCTCTGAAGTTTTGAAATACACATATCTATGTGTAGAAGTACACAAACTAAAACAGCAGGTTAAATTTTAACCCAGGGTTAGCGCTAACCCACCATTGAACAATCGGCCCCAGGTGTCTTTATGAAAATTTTTGGATAAAATCCTATTTTTAATTAAAAAAGTCAACCCTATACTTGATACACTGAACATAGACATCCACAACATCTCCTGCAGCAATTAGTGGGTGCAAATACTTGCATAGTTCAGAAGCAATATAACCAACATGTGTCCATACAGTTCCATAGTCTAGATCAATAGGCAATTCCAGCTTTTAATTTATGCATGCAGGGGGTGACGGGAAGTAAGGTATCATATTGCTGATTATGCTGAAAAATTTTAATAAACTGCCTAAACAACCAAAATATTTCAATATTTACAATAGCTACCACTCCATGTTTACATGGCCACCATTTCTATTTTTTCAGCATTATCAGCAATATGATACCTTACTTCCCATCACCCCCTGCATGCATAACCTAAAAGCTGGAATTGACCATTGCACTTGGGTCCCTTGGATTCAACGGTGCTGGCCGTATTCTTACATTGAATTCACTGTGTTATCTTGTTCATGAAGAGCGAGGTATTATGCCTTTATTTTCCAAATGATGTCAATAGTTTTTCTCATGAGCAGCACTGATGCACTTGAATGGTACAGAGTGGGCGATTTCTTCCTCCCCATCACTTTCGTCTTCATCACTTAACTTGTCATCACTTTCTGCCCTATCACCTTGATCACCTCTTTCATTATCATATACATCTTGAACAGGTTCAAGACCAGCCAACCACTCAAGTAAATCCCTTTCTACAAAATCATATTAAACAAGGAAATTATTATTTGAACATTGTCATCTCTAAAATTAGCAAAAATATACAAACAGCAATATTTAGATGAAAATTAAAAAAATATTAAATTACAGTTTGCACATTTAAACAACCACCCACAACTAGATACAAACAGGCATTACACTCAGCAAAAATTTATAAAACCATACAAATAACTGAATAACAATATACCTTCAGACTCATCTGAGAACCAATGTTCATCATCTGAATGTTCATCAATTCTATTCGCTGTCAATATATGATCCACATCGAAATCCAAAATCAAAAGCATATGCTAGGTGTTTTCGTTAGCAAACTCATCAGGAGTAGGGTCAAACTAAAGGGTTAAATTATTAGAAATATTACGCCATAATTTGACAGTGTATTTATAAAATTACAGTACAATATTGAAAACAGCAAAGCGGAAATTTGACCAAATAACAACTAACTGTATTAAATGCATTGTAATATACTAACCTTAAATACTGCGCTTGTTTTCACGTTGATGATACACGGATATTTAACGCCATCCAACTTAGAAAGAAGGGCCTCGCTATTGGGAATATAAACACAATTCCTTCGCTTTGACAGACGGATTATTTATAAAGCTAAAATGACAGCACGTCCCATGCGATTTGATATAAGGTAAACTTGGTATAGTAAAACACAAGTCATAATGAGGATCGCAACAATACAGCAATAACATGCTATTTTCACGAAGTTTTGCAGCCTGACAATCTTGTATTTCGAATGCTTCCATATTTGTTTACTCAGAGAGATGTTCACTCCACGACAGTCAAAGAGTCATTGAAGCCACGCCTGGAATTAGGCACTCGAACCCATGATGCTTTGCGGCCTGCTTGTCGAACCTCCTCTGCACGACAATCTTCACAAATGAAGTTTGTATTCCCCATTATATTGTATCAATATAAAAATACACAATCATCAGTCGAGTCTGTTCACATGCATTTCGTGAGCTAAAATATCTTAGCAGAAGCCAGAAATTATATCCAAATCACACTGGGCTTCCACACTCGTTGATTTCCATATTCATAACTTGAGTAATCTCGACGGAATTAGTAAAAAGTGTGTTTAGTCACGCGGAAAGCTCGCAAGTAAAGACAATACAAGGCCAAGTCCTGCCATTTCGAGAGAGCAGGACTTCGCATTTGTAAACAGTTGGTTTGAGCATGCGCAGACCTAATTATCCAATCAGAAACCAAGATTTCTTGTATGAGTTTACTATGAAATATACTAGCAAGTCCTGCCATTTGAAAATGGCAGGACTGAAACACGAGCGCGTGTAAATCAATGTAGAATTGCAGTTGCTAGGTAACAGACCCGGCAAGCTGTGAAATTGCGTAAATATAACACAATGCGAAAAACTTTTTAAAAAATAATAACGAAAAAGACGAGAAAATGAGTCAAAATAACAATATGATAATGATAAATTTTTAAAGCTTCAAGAGAAATAAAGCAATGTTTTAGTAAGGAAATTTGGGGAAATTTTTAGTCCTGCTGGGCAGGACAAGCAGGACCGCTAGCTACGCCACTGAGAGCAATGCTGGTGTTAAATTAATTTGACAAGAAAAACTCGCTGACAGTTTCTGGCTACATTCGATCGTCGCGTGCGATCGAACAATAAGAAGCCGATATGGTCCGATATACTTGTAATACAACTACAAGAATCTGACTTGGCAATATTCGAGAAAAACGGCGCGTCAACCAGCTGAATTAAATCTTGGGTTGATTTTACACGAACTGCAGTCCTTCACTTCGAATTTGTATAGAAAATATCGCCCTAATTCTAGGTTGAAGAAACTCAGTTGAATATAGTTTTTAATTTTATCATTCCTATGTGTGATGGTCGAGTTATAATACACAGGCCGAGTAAAAACTTGGTGGAAAATTACTCACTATTTCACTTCTACTATACGATTTAATAAATGGCTTTTAACTGAGTGAAGTGAGAATAACTCCTTGAAATTGAAAGTATATGTCATAAGTCAAACTAAATATTTCAACATATTTCATATAGGTTAGTTTAGTTTTCAGTATTTTGACCTAATCATAATGGTTATAATGACCTATTTGGGAATAATAACCAATCGGTAAATTTGCTTAACCAAAAAGATTGGTTAAATTAACCTATTTTTATTGGTCGCAAAATTTGACCTGATAATAATAGGTTATTTTAACCTATCAGTTTTTACAGTGTAAATACTTGCATAATTTCGAAGTTCATATTTCAGGAAACAATGAGCTAAGACTTACATGTAAGATGTCTCAATCTACGCCATATCCCTTACAAACCCTAACGACAATTCGCTGAAATACAAGTTAGCCGGATATGTCATTAATTTAAGCAAACAAACGCTGGAATTAATATTTATGATATGCCGATTTTCGCTAATTTTAGACACATCCCAAAATATGCTCCCGATTTTGAACATTGATATCTCCGTGACTTTTTAAGTAAAATACAACTGTAATACATCAAAATCTAAGTTAGTCCTTCCTCTATTTGATGCAAGTTATTTCTCTTTAAAGCTTTACTTGTTTAGAAGTTATTACGAATCAAACAGGAGTACTTTTTTTTGGGACACCCGGTACATCAATATTTATAGTTATTTTAATTATATACATTTTGTGTCTGTATAATACGCCCTCTATATATTCCGGCATATATATCCTCTAAAGCCGGTTTTCCACTAGGCGGAATTTTGCGCGCGGAGCGGAATTTTTCTTTGTCTTTTCTAATTAGTTCCACCCGAGAAATCACAAGACAAAGAAAAAGTCCTCTCCGCGCGCAAAATTCCGCCTAGTGGAAAACCGGCTTAACGTGTAACGAGTTTGCAAAGCTTGTTTTGTCTATATATTCTAATATTTATCGCAACTAACTATATGTGGGCTTATCATTATGCACATATTGTATTGCCAAATATAGACGTGTCACTTTAAAGTGCCTATATCATGGTTTTGGAGTTTGCATATCTCGAAAGTTTAGGGATTTTAAGACACTTTGCAATATATTTTGTTATTGAAAAATTTCGTCTTGATGGATTTATTAGCTCTTAAAGTTACCGGACATGAAGTCAAAAGGAGAATTGCAAATCAGTTTTTATTTGTATCATTGCAACAAAATTCTCCTTTTGACGTCATGTCCGGTAACCTTAAGAGCTAATATATCCGTGAAGATGAAATTTTTCAATAACAAAATATATTGCAAAGTGTCTTAAAATACCCTAAACTTTCAAGATATGCAAACTCCAAAACCATGATATAGGCACTTTAATATTTGTGGGTCAATAGTCGTGGGTCGTTTTTTTTCTTCACTAAAACTCATTCGCGTTTCAAAAACTATTACAGTATATATAGCTATTTGCTATTTTTTGTAGAGAAAACGTCTGGCTCGCGTTTTGGAATTATTTTGTGGAATATTTTATATTTGATCTCTAATGCTACTACAGTAAAACAATTAGATTACTCGCTCTCGATATTTCGAGCTCGTAATCTAATTTTATATATCAGAGCGCTTATATATAAGCTACATTAGCGGATATATAAGCCCCCTGATATATTTATAGTACATTTCGGTTGCATATATATCGACAAAGTGCCTAAAAGCTAGGAGATATGTCAGCTAGAACCAACCACAGGCGGCCCAAACGTGTATTAATGTATAGTAAATATATCATTATAGAATATACTACACAGTAAAATTTGTAATGAATTTTATATTATAAAATCATATTTACTTGCCTACTTTGATTGTATGTGATCGTCTTTTATTTCTGGGCGACTTTACACTGTGTGCCTGCGACTGTCAACATATGTGATAGTAATGAAAGCAAAGGCTAACGATTCCAATTCTCAAACAGGCGACACGAACACTTCAACTCAAAAATATCCCCTTCAGATTGCTTTGTTCCCGGTAAAAATTCGCCAGCTTATAGAATAAACACCCATCTTCGAACATACAAGGCAATATTAACATGTCCTATAATTTTTGCAACGGATTTTTAGCGAAATGTTTCGAGACTAAAATTCTATGGAACTTAGAAAGCCCGATAATTACTACGGCGCCTGCTTGGCCACCTAGCCTCCTTTACCGTTTGGATTGTCATTGTCAGGGGGGATTCAAATAAAAAAACACCTATTTCCGGCAACAGCCAGCTAATCAACGCCGCGATACCGACTGTTTACAATATTTCAAATCTGATATTGTAATTTATCAACAACAAAACTCTTTCGATCGATCGATCGTATAGAAGATAGAAAGAGAGTTTTTGCAAATTACAATATCGAAAGAGATAGGGCTAGAGAATGTATCTGGATTGACATCTTGACATACATTGTTACACCCCTTACAAAAATTTCACATTAAAATTCATATATGAAATTGGAATTTCATATATGAAATGAAGATTTTCATATATGAAATTAGAATTTCACATGTGAAAAGGTAATTTCATATATGAAATTTCAGTTTCATATGTGAAATTCTCTTTTTCACATATTAAATTTCCATATATGAAAAGCAGGTCATATATGAAATTTTAATTTCATATATGAAAAACTAAATTTCATATATGAAATCCATTTCACATGTGAAATTTGGTAATTTCATATAAGAATTTTCATATATGAAAATCAAGTCATATATGAAGTTATACAATTCACATATGAAAAACTAAATTTCATATATGAAATCCATTTCACACTGAAATTTGGTAATTTCATATATATATATAAGAATTTTCATATATCGAAAATCAAGTCATGTATGAAGTTATACAATTCACATATGAAAAACTAAATTTCATATATGAAATCCATTTCATACTGAAATTTGGTAATTTCATATAATTTTCATATATCAAAATTAAGTCATATATATGAAGTTATACAATTCACATATGAAAAAATAAATTTTATATATGAAATCCATTTCACATGTGAAATTTGGTAATTCCATATAAGAATCTTCAGATTATGAAAATCAAGTCATATATGAAGTTATATAATTTTGCCATGTGAAAGTTGGTAATTTCATATAAGAATTTTCACATAAGGAGAACTAAATTTTTTCACATATGAAAAACTAAATTTCACATGTGAAATTTGGTAGCTAATTAGTAATTTCATATAAGAATTTTCATATATGAAAATCAAGTCATATATGAAGTTATATACAATTTACATATGAAAAAAGAAATTTCATATATGAAATCCATTTCATATGTTAATATCGGTAATTTCATATGTGAATTTTCATATATGAAAATCAAGTCATATTTCACATATTATGAAATTATACATTTCACATATGACAATTAAAGTAATTTCATACACGTAATTCATGTCATAGTGAATTGTAATTGGAACTGGCCTACACTGTATTAAAATTCAAAAGAGTAGATTTGACCTTTTTTAACCCTAGATTTGCAACTCGATTTGAAACTACATTTACAACCGTTATGTTACAGGAGAATAAAAGACAACATGTGAAATGTTGGCAGTTCTTTGAAGATATTCCTTCTTCAAGTTTCTTGAACTTAATTCTTCAAGCATTTTATATTTAAAAGACTATATACTGACTAATTATAATAGTATAAACTGACAGGGCCGTGCCAACCGGTATATGATTGGGGAGGGGGGTGGGCGTATTAAAAAATTTGGGCCTCCCTACCCTAGCAGGGCCCCCTCGAAAACATTTTCTTTTCCGGAAAACGGTCGCGAGTGGGGGGGGGGGACGTTATGTTTCCGAAAACAAAAGTCCCCAAAATTTTTCGCAACACTAATTTTCGACCTAAATTTCCCAGAAAATTCCATAATTCACCAAACAAATCTTTAATTTTACAAATTTCGCAATTCCAGCATGCCAGGGCCCCCTGCCCGCAAGTTGGGCCCTCAGGTGTTCCAGGCCTGAGTCCGGTCTCCTCAATTTCGATACCAATGTTTTGATTGAGGGATTGAGTTAATCTTAAATTCTTCATGACTTCATCGGAACTATATTATAGCTTGTGGAGGTAGGTATTTTTGTTATACAAAAGACCATTTTGAAAACGAAAATTCTCATGATGAGCGCTTTTTGACGGTTGACAGACTGGTGCCTAGTTTTCCTACAACACGCACAAAGCTTCCTGGAATAGCATCATTCGATCACACCGCCATATTTTTGAAATGCAGTGAATTTTCATCTGCTCGATCGAAAGATTTTTTAGTATTTTACTGGAAGCGGAAGATGGTATATTTTAGCGAGTAACTTCCAGGTAAGAATATTGTTTTGTTTTCTATATAACAGAGCAATTTTGAAAGGAAATACTTACTATCTTCATTCGTGAATTTTGAGTATGTGTTCCGTCTTAAAATGTGAATTCGCTGCGACAATATAAATACATTAGCTTTTATACAAAGGTTTACATTTGACTCAGCCTTTATATCAAATTATGTTTCTTGGGAGCGATTATAGAATACCCGGCCACTTTTGAATTTTGATAGTGTTTGCTTTTGGGGGATACGGGGATACGCAGTCATTAAAATGACGTAATTATTTGAGTAGTTTAAAAGGAGAATGGGTAACTATTATTTTTCAATGATACGGGGATACGGGGATACGCAGTCATTAAAATGACGTAATTATTGGAGTAGTTTAAGAGGAGAATGGGTAACTATTATTTTTCAATGATACGGGGATACGGGGATATGCAATCATTAAAATGACGTAATTATTGGAGTAGTTTAAGAGGAGAATCATTAACTATTATTTTTCAATGATACGGGGATACGGGGATACGCAGTCATTAAAATGACGTAATTATTGGAGTAGTTTAAGAGGAGAATGGGTAACTATTATTTTTCAATGATACGGGGATACGCAGTCATTAAAATGACGTAATTATTGGAGTAGTTTAAGAGGAGAATGGGTAACTATTATTTTTCAATGATACGGGGATACGGGGATACGCAATCATTAAAATGACGTAATTATTGGAGTAGTTTAAGAGGAGAATCATTAACTATTATTTTTCAATGATACGGGGATACGGGGATACGCAGTCATTAAAATGACGTAATTATTGGAGTAGTTTAAGAGGAGAATGGGTAACTATTATTTTTCAATGATACGGGGATACGGGGATACGCAGTCATTAAAATGACGTAATTATTTGAGTAGTTTAAAAGGAGAATGGGTAACTATTATTTTTCAATGATACGGGGATACGGGGATACGCAGTCATTAAAATGACGTAATTATTGGAGTAGTTTAAGAGGAGAATGTGTAACTATTATTTTTCAATGATACGGGGATACGGGGATACGTAGTCATTAAAAAGACGTAATTATTCGAGTAGTTAAGAGGAGAATGGGTAACTATTATTTTTCAATGATACGGGGATACGGGAATACGCAGTCATTAAAATGACGTAATTATTCGAGTAGTTTAAGAGGAGAATGGGTAACTATTATTTTTCAATGATACGGGGATACGCAGTCATTAAAATGACGTAATTATTTGAGTAGTTTAAAAGGAGAATGGGTAACTATTATTTTTCAATGATACGGGGATACGGGGATACGCAGTCATTAAAATGACGTATTATTCGAGTAGTTTAAAAGGAGAATGGGTAACTATTATTTTTCAATGATACGGGGATACGCAGTCATTAAATTGACGTAATTATTTGAGTAGTTTAAAAGGAGAATGGGTAACTATTATTTTTCAATGATACGGGGATACGCAGTCATTAAAATGACGTAATTATTCGAGTAGTTTAAAAGGAGATTTATACTAATGAGTAATATTTTGTGCAGGGTTTGGTGAGAACGTGAGAAATACAATATATGAGTAATATTTCGTGCGGGGTTTATTGAGAACGAGAAATACAATATATGAGTAATATTTTGTGCGCGGTTTAGTTGAGAACGAGAAATACAATATATGAGTAATATTTTGTGCGGGGTTGATTGAGAACGAGAAATACAATATATGAGTAACATTTTGTGCGGGGTTTATTGAGAACGAGAAATACAATATATGAGTAATATTTTGTGCGCGGTTTAGTTGAGAACGTGAGGAATACAATATATGAGTAATGTTTTGTGC
>CACRXK020008365.1:0-20956 GCA_902702795.2 Paramuricea clavata
GAGTGCAGTTGGATATAAGCGGGAATAGGTCTTCCCCTATCGTTACGTGCACGAATATCTGGTCTGATAATTACCGGCGACTCCTGAAAAGCTTCCTTTGTTAGCCTATATCTGCTCCTAAATTGTTAGTCGCAATACTTTTCTTCTTCTCCGTGTATTCTTGTTATTAAATATAATATTCTCTACAGCATTCAGTCTATTTATAGCCATCTATACACCCTTTTCATAAATGCTGCCGATTAAAAATTCTTTCATGTGCATATAAATTAGCCCAACTAGCCTCGTACTCATGTTGAGATTTCAAAGGAATTTCTACTCAGAAACGAGGCTAGTTGGGCCAATTTATATGCACATAAAAGAATTTTTAATCGGCAGCCATTTATGAAAAGGGTGTATAGGCCATATTTTTCTGAAGTGAATAATTGTGAGTACAGGACAAGGGAGATGTACATTTCACTAGCTCACACTTCACTCCACATTTCAGCTTTCTTCGACAGTTGAATGACTGGAGTGTGAGTGTAACAATCCACTCAATGAGTTCGAGGGGTAGCCGATTGAGTAGTAATTAAGTTGCACTTATTGAGAATGAGCGTCCACCCGTTAAGTGTGTGTAAGTATGAGTTAGCTTTTAGAATACAGACGTTAGGCTTGCATTCTTGTTAAGCGTTTTCATACGCATGCCTCTACTGATGGAAAAACGATTTCATATCTAACATATGGAATAATTAAATAACTAAGGGTCCATTCATTATTTATGACCGGGGGTGTTTCGGCAAAAAAAATGGGTGGGTCATGAGGTATTTTTGACCGAAAAAAGGGGGCCACCTAAAAATATTGGTTCAGAAGGGGGGCCAGTTATTTATTATAGTGGTATTATAGTGGAGAGGAATTTGACATGTAGCGATTATTGCTACCACAGGGAGCGAGCGAGGCAGCAAATTTAATTCATGTATAGCTAGCAAAAATATACACCATAGTTTATACTACAATCTTGGACAAAACCCTTGAGACCATTTCAGCTAATATTACAAAGTTATTGAACATTGACAAAACAAACTTTGTCCCCCCCTCCCCCCAGTTCAATGTTGTGAACAACGCCGAAACAACTTTTGGTAATATACCATGATACAAGCTCAACATTGAGTTGGGGGAGCGGGGGTTTAAGAATGGCAACATGATTCAACATGGAGTTTATCATAAAAATGCGCGAATTTTCTATGGGGGGGAAATAGTCTCAACCAGTTGTGTCCAAGATTGTCTGAATATGGGAATTTTACAAGCATACCAATTGTTTGAGAGTTATGGTTAGAAAGGCAGATAAGTTAGTGTTGCGATGGAGGAAAAATTATTAAATATAGGGAAATTAATTAGGAGGACATAATACACGTCTGGATGAAAGTAAATTATTTATTGGATTTTTGGTAAACTTGATTTCTACCTTATTCCATATCATCATTGAAAGCTTCGTATATTGAATGTAAAAACATATCCAACACTAAAAGTAACCGAATTGGTCAAACTTGATAACATGGTTTGCTCAGAAAACGCCTATTCACTCTAAAATGCGAACGTTCCCTGGTCCATTTGAACCAATTAGCTACTGCTACAGAACATAGCTACAGAGTTTCAAAAGAAATGGAATCATGGACATGCTAAACGTTGTCTACACAGCTATTTTCATACAGGCAATCGGCACTTTTCACAGGTTATTATAGTATGGCGACCCCCCACGAGGAACAAAGAGTCGCCTGTACAATGTTCAAATTGGCCATAGTAAAGAAATACGAGTATATCGCCATGACTTTTGGAGCATAAACCTTTTATAATAATATATAAGAACATTTCAAACGATTAACGAAAAGATTTGATGTGATATTGACGGTAAACGGGGATAGCAGCAAGATATTATAGTAAATGATAGGTCTAGTCATTGTTTTAAATTGGAGTCGCCGTTTACCGTTCTAATGGCCTGTTTACCGTTCTTTTATCAAACCACGATAAAGATTATACTTGGTTAACCGTCATATAAAAAATTTCGGGTTAAATTATAAGTTTTAAAAGCAAGTTTGAGGCTGATAAACTATAGAACAAATGACGTCATCTTATAAAAAATACCTATACACAGCAACACTTGAACGTGATATTCACATAATTGAATTAAATCCCAATGCATGTGTCTCGACCTCTATGCCCTAGTAACATGATATTACACGCTTCTGGCAGTAGAAAACTATATATTTTAGATGAAACAACAAGAAAAATTCATGCGTTTCATGCGTATATTTTAGGATGTGACAAGTTCGAATAGGCATTATTTTGCTCGCTTTTCATGCAAACGAATATATATATTGCTCGAAAAACAAGAAGTAACGTGCATATCCGTCTTTCAGACTACTGGAGTGGAAGAAAATTAAAAAAGATTGAGTTATAATGCACAATTAAATTCAGTGTGCTTCAGACAGGTATTTTATACATTGTTTAATTTAGTAAGGAGTTTGTCGGTTTGCTGTGTTAAGTCCGAGTCAAATCCGAGCCAGAGTCAAATGTCCGAGTCACTAACTGTTTAGCGGTCTTTGTAGTTAATTGACGTGGTACCCCAACCCTACTCCTAACCCGGGGCCGTAGCAACCGGGGGGCTGAAGCCCCCCCCCAATAATTTGGTAATAATCATTCTTTTTCCAAAATCGTGCAGACCTTTATCATTTAAATAATATATATATATATATATATATATATATATATATATATATATATATATATATATATATATATATATATATATATATATATATATATATACCTTTATATATATATATATATATAGAATTTCGCTCACCTCAAAATTCCGCAACAGTCTGTTTCATCAGTAAAGAATCATCAGGCGGTATGACAAGTTTCGAAAAATAGGGCTGCTTATATGTGTTTTGGCCGGAACGTGGGGGTGTGTGGGTGAAACAAAGCACACATATAAGCAGCCCTATTTTTCGAAACTTGTCATACCGCCTGATGATTCTTTACTGATGAAACAGACTGTTGCGGAATTTTGAGGTAAGCGAAATTCTATACATATATATATACCTACATTATCCATGACAAACTGCAAGAATGAAGATATTTCTCATTCTTTCTTGCAACTTATCCAATATATAGTTAATTAAATACGCCTTCGCCCATGTAGTGCTACTAAATTGTAAATTTCGACATACTAAAATGCTGCTGTCTGACCCTCAGAATTCTGTTAAAAATCTTCCCCAAAGTCCAGGAAATGTCGTTTCAAAGATTCTAAATTTGAAAATTTCCTCGGGCCTTTGGCCCTCGCTTTCAGCTTCCCCAATCAAAAAAGCTTCCTACAGCACTGTAACCGCAACCCTACTCCTAACCCTATATACTCCTAACCGATTTTGCTCGTCAACGGCGAATCTCTGCTAGGCGCATGTCCCGATTTTGCTCGGCATCTTTTTGCGCTTTGAGCAACTTTTTTCAGCTCCAACAACTTCAAGTAACTTTTTCCTTTTTGACCAACTTTTTACGTACTACACTCTTAGTAGCGAAAAATGGTATGACCCCCAGCTTAGCCTCTTCGGCGCTCTGCAGCTTGATGGGTTGGCCAAAAAATCTGACAATAGGGCCATTTATACGGGACAAAATAAGTCGCGACTTACATAAGACGCGACTTAAATAAGCGGAGTTATCGCATAAATGGTTCTCTACGGCTTTGGTCTTATTTATTTGCTATAGCTATAATGTTGTTTTGTTTGTTTTTGTTTTAATATGCAAGGCTAATAATTTTACGTTGTTTCAAGTTTCTGGCATGTGTAGTTAGACTTTTTGTCCAAAATTTCTTATTTAAGACGCGACTTAGATAAGAACAGTTAAAAGGCCTGTTCTTATGTAAGACGCGTCTTATCCAAGACGCGTCTTACATAAGAATTTTGTACCTTTTATACGACAAACTCGCGTCTTATTTAAGTCGCGTCTTATGTAAGTCGCGTCTTATTTTGTTCCGTATAAATGGCCCTAATGTCTCTAGTTAACCCATTGCGCCCCAGTACTTATTTACGCCAGACGATTTTACTCGTCAACAGGAAACTCTGCAGTTTAATGGGTTAAATAGGCATGCATATTAATTGTTGGAAGCACAAGTAAATGAAAGATCTGATGCCTTTTACAACAAGTTTAAGGAGCTCATTTCTATACAGTACTGTACATTTATTATATTGTCGGTGGTGCGTGGTGGTGGTGGTGGTGGGTACTATTTTTTTGAATTCATGTGAAGGGGGTCATTGAATTTTTTTTGTGATGCAGGGGTGGGGCAGGATATTTTGTTTGGTTGTTAATTGAATTTTGCAAGCCCACCCCCGGTAATGAATGGTCCCTAAAAGGATCGAAAGCGGTAAGTTTTATGTGATTTAGTAAGTTCATTTAATAGGCATGTTGTAAAAGACGGACTGGACTGGACTGGACTGGACCGGACTGGACTGGACTGGACCGGGAAAACGCGGACTGAGTCCGTGTTTTACAAATCGCGGACTGAAGCCCACCCCCGGTAATGAATGGTCCCTAAAAGGATCGAAAGCGGTAAGTTTTATGTGATTTAGTAAGTTCATTTAATAGGCATACTTGTAAAAGACGGACTGGACTGGACTGGACTGGACCGGACTGGACTGGACTGGACCGGGAAAACGCGGACTGAGTCCGTGTTTTACAAATCGCGAACTAAGATTTGTAAAACGCGGACTGAGTCCGTGTTTTACAAATCGCGGGCTGCGATTTGTAAAAGGCGGACTCATTTACTGAATGAACTAAGGATGAACGGTCGCAGTAAAGTATTGTCTATTCTCATGACAAAGTTCAATGTTTTTACCGAGAAAGTTCAATGTTTTTGATGATCATTTATGGTCATTTGGTGGTTTCAAAGCTTGGATCTGGTTGTTCAACGGGTTAAAATCAGATCAGAACCTGTCAAGTACTCTTGACAAATATCGAAAATTCTCACGCGAATAGGCAATGTTTTTATCAACGACCTCACCGTTCATCCTGCAAGCGACGGTACATGGACTCAGTCCTGTACTGACTCAGGAATTGCACTCAGTCGTGAGACTTTTAGCGGGAATTGCGGATATTAATAGGTCGGTCAAGGAATAATCATATCCTGGAGCGAAGGTTGGTAAAAATTACTATTATTTATTTATTGTTTGAAATAAACTGATGAACAGCGTTCAAGGTTTTGTGTTAGGCTTTTGTGTCAATGGCAATGCGTGGGCCTGTCAAATTTACTGAATATCATTCTAGGACGATACCAAGTTATCGCCTTCTGATAAACATCGCACTCCTGTATAAGGAGCAGTGTCTATTTTGGTCATTCTATAATAAATATGCTGTGCTTATGCTGCATTCATGGCAAATGCATATAGTGGGGGCGATGGTCATATAGCAAGTGTTCTAGTGTTTCTTAACTTACTGTTAACCGGCAAGGTTTCATCACAATTATTCGACTCCTTTTTCAGGAAGGTTTTAAACGTATACTGAAACATATTTCGAAGAATTGACACAAATTGAAGTATTTATTCTAGTTTAAACCTAACATGAAAAACTTCGTATTTTCACATTTTTCAATAAATATATAAATTATCAACAAACAAAATATATATACACTCTCATTCATGTGCGCCGTGCATGTTGAATTTTAAGGCTATCCTGCAAACGGTTTGAAATGACGCGATTTTATGCAATGGTGATGCTAGTCACTAATTGGCTGAGTGTTACAAATTAACAGTTAACTGAAAACAGTTACCACATGAACTAACAAGGCAATAGTAATATATTTGCGTCAACTGCAGGATATCGCAAAGCTTTTTTTTGCTGCGGTAGAGAGCAGACATTTCGAGAGAAAGGTAAAGTTTTCCAAACACTTGTTTTTTATCTTTTGCGTGGAAGAATGTTTAATCTGTATTTCATTGCATTGTTAAGAAACATAGTGCTGTTTGAAGGACCTTGGAACGGAGAAAAAATAGCCAGGTTCAATATACAATTACTTTATGGTTTCCGTGTTTGGATGGCCTGATCCAAACACGCGGGAATGTTGCGAGAGTTAAGAAAAGCGAGCGAAATAACGAGCCGAAGGCGAGTGATTTTGCCCGCTTTTTTTACTCGAGCAACATTCCCAAGTGTTTGGATCAGGCCATCCAAACACGGAAACCATAAAGTAATTGTTTTATAAAATAAGAACAACACGATAGTCTTCCGTGTTTGGATGGCCTGATCCAAACACGGCTTTTGACCAATCAGAACACGCGTTATATACATGTTATTTTATAATTTTTGTTCATATTATTGAAACATTTAGGAACTAATTTTAGACCGCTAGCAGACCCTGTAACATACTAGCGGCTAGTGCTGTTTTATTGCCTTGATGTGATACGAACTTTTACGTTACTGTTTTATATTCTTACTGGAAAGGATAGTAAGCATTCTTTAAAAATTTTCCATACCTCTTAAATCTATTAACCTTTTTTCATTTTTGAGATTATTATTAATTACTTAAAGAAAATCACATTTACCTTATTTAATGCAATGATTACTTTAATGAGACACTATAAAATTCATTTTATAATAAATTTGCTATTAGTAAAATTATAGGTAACTAATTGTACTATCATGCAATAAAAGTGTTGGCATTTTACAAAATAATGATACCACATATTTACATCGAATAAGACGTCTATATTTAATATTGTTACTATTGCCAAATAAAGCACCATTAACGCTGAAGAAGGTGGTCAACCCCTCAAACGCTTTTAAAAATATTATTTTTTGTGATACCAACTTTGAAAGTATCATATAAGCTCAGAGTAATTTCCAATTAACAATTGGGCATATATATATATATATATATATATATATATATATATATTTATCACAGGGTGAGAAAGTTTTTTTCTATGTAGCCGTCTGGTATTTGTGCATAGCAAACAATTACGAGAGATATTTATTAATTTTGCTGCTCCTATAAATGCGGTCAGACGTTTTGAAATTGACCACCATCCACTGCTCTGGATAAACGCTTACAGAAACCCAACAAAGATGAAATGCAACAAACTAGAGAAAATTAAACTTTAGTAGTTCGTCTATCTGCCAACTTTACCAAATTATTTATCTTCTTCTTCACTCGAGGAGCAAAGAATGTATAAATGACAGGATTTAAAGCAGCGTTTATAGGAAAGAGGCATACCGCTGACCATGCATGCAACGTTTTCACATGTGATGTTAATCCATGGAGGGAGAGAAATGTAAAAGTGACAACAGGAATCCAGCAACATAAGTTTGTCACCACTATACCAAACATCCGTTTCGCAAGATATGAGTCTTCTTGTTTTCGTGTAGTGGTATTCCTAATGTCATTCTGCTTCAATGACATATACATTCTAATGTAACATGTCGTTACATAGATACATAAAACAGCATTAATACAACCAAATAATCCCAAACAATATTCCCAACCAAGAACCTCTCTGTTCTCATCAGGTAACTGTAGTGGAAGACAAACGCTGTTCTGGCCGTAAAAGGTCATATAAGTTGAGTTAAAATACCGAGGAAATACGGCTGGAAAAATAGCGATTGCACCGCCGAACAGCCACGCAAAACTAACAATGTTCCAACTTAGTTTACTTCCAAATCTGCTGAATCTTTTGCTGTTATGGACAATACTCCAGTATCGTTCTGTGGTAATAGCCGTTATCATAAACAATGAAACTTGGCTTGAGATTAAAGAGATAACGCCTGCGACGGTGCAGCTTTTGCTTGACCGCCATTTTTCGTCGTGTTCAAAATATTTTCCTTTATATGTCACGTTATTGTACCCAATGATTAAAAGGTAGATGCTCATAAGTATATCACTCGAAACCAAACTATTGATAAATAATGTTTGTAAGCCTCTAGTATCGACATTAAATCTGACAAAAATGACCCCAAGGTTTCCACATGCAACCATTAGAGCGACAATCCACACGAACACCTCGAGAAAATCATTTTTCAGAAGCTCACTACAACTCGAGAAGACGTCAGCCGGAGCAAAACAATTGACTTCAGGGTTTATTTTTTTTGCATGACAACAGTGGGTGAATCGGTCTGTGTACCTGGAATGGAATGGAATGAAATTATGACTTGCGCTATAACGTTTCTTGGTATACTTATGAAATTCAAAGATTTAATCTAATGTAACATTTTAAAATTTGTATTCTTTTGTGAAAAAGCTTCTATACCAGCTTAATTAGCAACAGAAGAACTAATATATATTAAGAACAACTTAATACAATAATTACTTACAGAAATTTCAAATTCCATAAATTAACAAGAAGGTTTTCATCAAAATGTCTTATTTGATTTCTTGAAATGTCTCTGCAATTAATTTAACGAATTATTTTAAATTAATGGTCAATCCAGGGGCGGCGAAACAGGGGAGAGGGTTGGTGGGCCTATATCCCCACCCACAAAATTTGCTTTTTGTTTGGGGAAACATCACTTTTATTTATTTGGTTTATATTTGTTCATTAGCATTCATAGCGTCACGGTTTAATTACCAATGTCCCTATTTGAAGGAGTACTGGATTTCCTCGACGGTACAGCCGTGTACAGTAACAGTAATAATAATGTTTATGTATTTTAATTAATTTCGTAAACACAAAAAAAACTTTTTAAGTTTATCGTTAGGATTAGGCAAAGCAACAAAGAGCTAATAAAAATATTTTGTTAACAAGATAAAAATCATTATATTCATGCAAGAAGAATGATTAAGCATGGATAACTTAATGTGCAGTCAACATGATTTTGATTCATGACAACATTCATATGATGAAATGGTGGTGACGATTATATGTGGATGAAGTAAACTAATACACTTACAGCACTGTTAGACTGTGTAAATTTCTCATCATTTCAGATGTCAAGGATTCGATTCGGTTACCTGAGAGATTCCTGTAAATGTGTAGAACACATTAATTAGCATGCCAGAATAATTATCATGAACCTTCTATTAATCTGGGAAAAACAACATGTGTTTTTGTTTCAGTTTAAATGCACATTGTTAGGTAGTAACAAAACAACATGCATACTTACAGATAACTGAGTTGACCAGTAAATGCAAATAGATTTGGTGCTATACTTGATATGTGGTTCTCAGATAAGTCCCTGAAATGGTCGATAGAAAGAATTGTTTAATTAACATCCAATATTGAACGTAAATGTTTGTATGTTGATAATGTATTTAATTTATGAGAAAGCTGCGGATTGATAGGGATACAACCACTTGAAAAATACAACGAGAACTTCGATGTTGTAGAACTTTCGTCGGGAAGTTATATAGTAGCGGGGGTCGGGAAAATTCATAGAAATAATAGATATAGAATGCATACTTGATCACGAATCATGTCTCAACTTTTTCTCAAGCATGCCCTTTCAAATCCGCCATATTGCATGTGACTAGTAGTGAGAAATACAAAGTATAAACAAAGCTAAGACTACCGTATTTACTTGTTTGAGCGCCGCGGCGCTCTTTAAATTTTCAGTGCTTCAGATACGGTTTTCAATCGGGGGCGGCGCTCTTTAAAAAATATTTTATTTGTGGATTGTAACAACAACTTTTAACAATAAAATAAACAAGTTTTAAATGTCTTTGTTACTAAATGTCCGCATTTTGACGGCGGAAAGTTCTTATACTGTTTACAAGTTTACAAATACCAATGTCACTCATGTCCTCTTCATGATTCAACTGCAACTGCTGCATCGTAACCATTGACATCGTTGGATATGCCCCCTCGACATCAGAAGACGTAAATTCGTCGCATTGAAAGGGTCCGCATTTGAAAAGAATTAGTGCAGCGGTCATTCGGGGTCGGCACTCTTTAAAAAAAATGATCTCAAATGCGGCACTCATTCGGGGGTGGCGCTCAATCGAGTAAATACGGTAAGTCTTTATCGTCCAAAGGTTTTGTTTTCCAAATCTGTTTTGGAAACTTTATTGAAAAAACAATTCGCACTCTTCGAAACCGCGCGAAATTCCCTGTCGCAGGAGTCTGGAACGAGTCAAAATGCACTTTGATCCGCCATTTTGTGGAGACAAAATTTTTACTGAGAAAAGATAGGAGTACGTATTCCATATCTATTATTTCTATGGGAAAATTACATGAACTTTTATGCTAGTGAACTTTTATGCTCGAAACGTCGAAGTTCTCCTCGTGTTTTTTTAGGCAATTGTATGCCTATCAATTCACAGCTTTTAATTCTTAATATTTGGTACTACTTACACTGGCAAAGACCGTTCAGGATTATTTAATTTGTAGGGGAAATTTGTTGACCTTAACATGCGTTCAAATTTGTTGTTTAATTAATTTTGACTTTCAGGCGTTCTATGAACGACTGTGAACCCATGCATAGTTGCAAGGGTGACTTTTTAAATTGGTGCTCGAACATTTCACACGCCATTCCTTCCCTTTATTGCGTCAACTGAATCACGAATGACAGCCGTGGTGTAATATATTCTCTACATTTATTAATGTACTAGAAATACGTGCATGCAGTGACCCCTCAGCTCGCCTATATTTTCCAAACATTGATTTAGCATGAAGTATTCGTAATGGGTCAACAATAGACATTTTTAAAAAGTCTGCCTTGAAACGTAGTTTTCCGATAAATACGATCATTTGGCCAATCAGGCAAGCCAAATGGCTGTGCGGGATTTTCCTTTATCCACAAACTACGTCACAAGGCAGACTTTTTAAAAAGGTCTACTGTTGAGTAATTTCAGTTCGGTCTTCAAATAATTTGCTCTCCTTTCCATTTTAAGTTTTTAAAAAAAAATTAAACAGGTAATTTAGAAATTTACCGGTTCATTCAAAGGAAAGCAATGCAATTAACATGGCAGCAGCAAAATTCATAAACTGATTGATCATTCAAAGCAAACTTGTCCTATATTTCACGATTTCCCATACTTCACAATTCTTCTCATTTTTAAACAAAAATTGCTTCAACGTTCACTGTAAGAAATTCTTTTCGAAACATATGGTTTTCAAAATTGAAATCTTGCTTATCCCACTCCTGGCAAACAGTCATATTTTGAGATCAGTGAGGATCATAGCCTTGGATCATAGCCACGTGACCGCGATTATTGATGAACTTTAGACTTCGCTAATGCTTTGAATTCCTTTCTATTTCAGTTATTCTTGGTTTGCACTTGACGTCATTTTAAAGTCGGGCAGTTACTTAAAAATCGGGCAATTATACTTAAAAATCGGGTGGATTCTACTACTAAAAATGTGGCAATTATTTTAAAAAACGAGCAAATAATGAAAAGGAAAATGGAAGCGCAACGGGTCTTAAAATCGTCGTTGTAATCGTGTAAAACTTTTTCTCCGCACAAACGTACCCCCCCCCCCCTCTATGACGCTTTCCACAACTCGTACGAACTTTGTGGGTTCCAGGGATACAGTAACGTAATGCATGTATAGGTATGACAAAACTTACAAGTCTCTTAGTTGGTTTGTGTATACGAACAAGTCTTCTTGAATTTGTGATATCCGATTATTTGACAAATCCCTGTAGTAATAAGAAAAAGGAGGTTTGAAATATGCTGTAAAAATGGCACATTTGTTCATGCAATTATTCAGCATTTTGCAGCAATGGATGAATTCGGAACGGCAACAAAATTTTCACGATTCCGTCAATCGCGTTCATGCATACACGTGAAAAGTTAATAACACGCTTTTTTGGACAGTTGCTTGTCGTATAGGAACTGTTACAGTTCCTAAAACAAGCAGCCGTAATTAGTAGTCGATTTATTTGAAAAAGATTATTACAAAAATCGCGGATCCTTCTTTTCGCCCAAAGAAACGTGTCATGTTTTTGTGTCAAAACATTCAGGAGTACGACTATACATTTCTCACTATGTGAAATCGACAATTGGTAAATGGCCACATCAGATCGATTGGTCTGCGGGAAATTGTTTTTGAAATTAGTATTATAATACCTAATAATAGTTTGAAATCAGAGGAGGAATGACGGTCTTCCCGAAATGCGATGCACGCCTCAATACGTGGCTCATTAGGCTATTATTATAAATATTTATTCTCAACGCGTCGTTCGATTGCATGCTATATTATAGAATATAGCAAAAATAGCTCATTTTCAAACCGCGATAACTCTTCGGTTTTATGGAGTAAATTCATGTTTTAAAGTATAGTTGTATATATATATATATATATATATATATATATATATATATATATATATATATATATATACAAAACTATTCCAAAAATTCTTTTATTAAATTACTAAACAAAAATGTTATCAAAACATATCTTTGCTTTATTTTGCTGAATAAATATGGTGTGAATTCTAATGAGGCGCGCGTTGCATTTCGGGAAGACTCTCATAGTCTCATTCCTCTTCTGGTTTGACATAGAAGCGTTAATTAATATAGCCGCATTTCTTGGTAATAATTATAAGCCTCCTCTCGAATGTCGGACCGGTTTTAATTCTTTAATTTTGACACTATACATTTTTCTTACTTTCAGTATATCTTCACGAACTTTACAAATATTTACTCTGTTGCGGTACTCTGTTTCACATTTCACTTTAGTTATACAGTGGACCATGCATGCAATGGGATGGCCGATTGCATCACTTTGAAGAATAATTAATTTTGGCAAGGGCTCTTGTACTTGCACGTGAATACAATAAATTGTTTGATATCCTAAAATGACTTACAGTTTGCGAACGTAAGTGAATTCCCGAAGATGGAACTTGTTCACGGTATGAATGGCATTTTTTCCAAGCAAGTACCTGTGGAGAAAAAAGTAGATTATATGTTTCTATGTTTCTCTACTGTTACATCACAGAGATAATAAGGCGTGAATTTGAGAATTACAAACGGGGGGGGGGCACATATTTTCTTACAACTAGCACAAAGAGGCCGACCATTAGAAAAGTGTTTGGGGGTGGGGGGAGAGGGGATTTTTAACTTGCATGAATATTTTTTCGGAATTTTAAATATATAAGATATTTTCCTTTGCATGCTTTCCTCTTTGCTCTGTTTTCCCCTTTGGTTCCCTTGGCGCGACCCCCCCCCCCACCCCATCACTTGTCTAATGGTCCGCCATAAATAGCTGACATGTTTTATCACTGTGTCTATGTTTTTATATACTAGAAAATACATGCATGCAGAAACCCTCGCCTTCTGACAAAACCATTGTATTTTTCGAACAAGAAATATATAAAGCAGTTGTCATGGTAACACGATAATTTTTTAAGAATATTCTTACAAATGAAAAATATATCGCCTAAAATATCACTTTTAATTACAAAATTATCAATTTCCCAACATATATATGTTAGGAATGTTTTTATACGTGATATAAGCTTCAATTTAAGGTAAAATTCAACCACAAACGCTTCGCCAAACGTTTTAAAGTGTTCTTTATAAAACTAAACTAAAAGTGCCTTTAATGCAATGGCTTTATCGATAAACTTTGAGTTTGCAGTAAAATGATTTCAAATTCTCGCATGCAAATAACTTTGCTTTCTTTTTTATTTATTTAAAAAATTTAATATTATAATAGGAATCAATATTAAAGATACACTGAAATTATGTGCTGTCTTGTTTAGTTGTTTCATATACGCAAAGGGCCAAAGGCAGTCGGATTTTAAATCCATTATAAAATCAATATTTAAAACAAACTTACCTTTGTTAACGTCGGCTCCCTTCTTTTAGCCGATTCTTTCGCCCTTTCTTTATGAGAAAGCTTTTGAAATTTACAAAATCTTGCAAAAATGCGAGCAAAAATGATATATATTTGCAAGAAATTTATCAATCATCAAATCAAGAAATGTTCGCTATTTCGCTGTCGTCATGCAGTCGTTATAATGCAAACTTTAAATTGGACCAATCAGTGTCCGCTATTCATGACAGTCCGCCATATTTTTGAGGTCAGTGAGGATGACCACCCATCGTTGACCACCCATCGTTGGTCACCCACGCCCGCGATAATTGATGAATTTTAGACTTCGCTAATGCTTTCGTTCCCCGGGTGTAAATAGCCGGGAGGAATTAGTACCCTCGCCGTCGGCTAGGGGATTATTACTTATTTTGTTAATTAGCTGACAATTGCAACCGATTAAATCTATTGTAGTGGAGAACTCATTGAAAAAAACCACTTGATTGTCTTCTCGTGAACGTCATCTTAAGGCCGTTTTCTACTTCAACCATATCGCACCGAAGCGCAGCAGATTTCTTTGTTTCCTGCATGAGCATGCACTAGAATGGAACTACTGTAATGACTTCGACACAAAAGAATATGCTACGATACGTTACGAATAACGATACAGTTGAAGTGGAAATCGGCCTTTAGTATCTTCGATCGTAACATGATTACTTGCTGACTGCAACAATCGCAATGTACTTACTCTTGTATATTCTCAGCTGTGTAATTTTTTGGAATCCACGGCATCCAATTTAAATTTTTGCCATAACAATTCACGGAACGATTTTGACATTCGCAAGTTTTACAAAGCTCCTCACCTAAAATGCAATAAAAATAGTGTGACTTGCAAAAGTGCTTCATCTAAATTATATTCATCATTCAGTTTATATCGCGAGTATATAATAATATAACACATCTTAAAAGTAGATCATGCATGCATGTAATATCGCTAGGCCTACTCTGGGGCGGTAAATCGCCTTAAATCGCCGTGAGATAATGCGATTTTGGGCGATTTACCGCCCCAGAGTAAGCCTATCGCTGGTGTTCGAATGAGTATAATTATAAGCTTCAGGGGTTGAGGTGCATGGATGGACAGTTTTCCTAAGCAGTTAGCACAAGGCCATACTTGAAACTAATGTAGTTAGAATATGCAAAATTTTTGTTTTCTGGTTGGAGTTTACCTCACATTTAATCACTCAATTTGCAGTCAAACAGGAGGAAACAAAATAAATTTACCACGATAGTTTTAACACCATCCAATAATAATCGAGGCAGATTGCGAATTGAAAGTTTTGGCAAAGCAATAGACATATGCTGCTTAATTCCCACAAACGCAAATATTTGAAAGTGTAGTAATTATACAGAACTGATATAGCATCATAATGACAACCGTCTTCTTAAGTAAATAAGTACTAGTATACAGGAAATTACATGGTTCCAAGAAGTATTAATGAAAAATCCCACGCGTGTTTATAAGTATTTCGCCAAACACAAGTGTAATTTTTCATCAATACTTCGAGAACAAGTGTAACTTCCTATTAATATCATTTTATAGTCAATTTTACACGAGAAATCAATGTCAAGAAACATTTGCCGTAACAACTTATACGTTAACGCAAAGTGTAACTGAAGTGAAAAACGCGTTTAGAATACGATTTCTTGATCGGAATCCACCTAACAAAAAGACGATTCTGAAAAGCGTTCCTTAATAGTTAATACCACAACACAGGTGAACAAACTTAAATCGAAACAAGGGCAATTCGGGCAGGCGAAGAACTGCTCGAAGTGAAGAAAACGTTGCTGCTGCGAGAGTTCTGCTAGAGGAATCCCCACGAGGTGTTATATAGCGCTCGTCGTGATACTGTTGAAGTTTCAAAATCGAGTTTCAACAGGATTACAAGATTAGATTTACTATGGCATCCTTACCCGAATGCTCGTACGGCACGAGGTAATAGAGAGTTTAAGTTCGACTTCCGATACCAATACCGATACTAACAACATGTCATGCGCATGCTCTCTGCTCGCAAGAAGCACGAGGACAAGTGTGTTGGAAGTCACCACTACCGAAGACGGCCTTGTATTGGAAGTCGGGGGAATTGTAAGATAAACTCATATAAATCGGATATTTCATAATTTTTACGATAAACATGTAAACTATTTGTTTATTAGCATCGCCGAGTCATGTTTTAGTCGGAATTTTAGCACAGCTGCCGTTATGTATGCCGCACATTTTCGGTGACGATTAATATGTTCTATACTTTATCTAACGGAAGTGAAAACATCGGTATCGGTATCGGTATTGGAAGTCGAACTTAAACTTTGTAATAGAGACCTTACGATTTTAGGAGGGCAACGCAACGACGACGGCCAAAACAATCTCCTTCAAATAAATGGTAGTAAAGATAATTCGTCGTATATTATCAATCGTATGAATTTAATACAGTCTTAGAAGTTGAAGACATGGGTTTTATGGTTGGGAAGAGTTCGGCTGAACCCAGTTTGAAGTTGCACTTGCATGTTGCGGCTTGAAATGCAGCCGTTGTACCAAGACGTGAAAATCTGTGATTTGGCGTTGCAAACAGAGTGAGGACAATGTCTAAATTATTCGTATATATCGTAATTATTCAATTCTTAATTTAAAAATGAAAATTAAAGCCCAGCAAATGACTTTCAGACAAGACATAACAAACTATAAAATTTAAACTATATAAGTATAAACAATAAACGTTAAACTATAAACGTTAGCCAATAAATTTTACAGTTTGTTATGTCTTGTCTGAAAGTCATTTGCTGGGCTTTAATTTTCATTTTAAATTACGCTTTCCATCTGGTGTATCAATCGCTACTATTCAATTCTTATTCAATGATTTATTGCATCGGTAGCCATTGCCGTCGCGTTACCATCCTAAATCGTAAGATCTCTATTGCCAGACGACTTGCCACGTCGACTATACGCTATGCCCAATGGTTTAATCAACGCTGTCGAAACCCCAATTTTTGGCAAAGCATATCATTATTGGAGACGAAGCAGGATTTACAATGAATGGACAAGTCAACTCTCACAATGTGCGCCAGTATGCATGCACCAAAGGGACACCTACAGGCCTTTAACTTTGAACGCAGGAATTCTCGTGAAAAGCTCACTGTCCGGACAGCACTTTTCGGGAATGGCGTGATTTTGGGACCTTACGTTTTTGATCAAAATGTGAATTTGCTTTCCCACAACTTGTCATTCGTTTCAACAACCAGTATTGGGAAGGAATGTTCAGGGGTCTTTGGTGAGCACAGGACGGCTCTCCAGCACATTGCCTTATTGAAGTAAGAGATCGCCTTAGCGAAGTGTTTGGAGAGAATCGTTTGATAGCTTTGCACCGTGACGTGGAATGGCCACCTCGATCGCCGGACTTAACCCCTTGTGATTTTTTATGTGGGGGTATCTTAAAAACAAAGTGTTCTCCACTCCACCCCGGAACATCGGTGCTATACGCCAGAGGATAATCGATGAATTTAACGTTTTACAGTACGGCAGCAGCCTGAAATGATCCATAACGCAGTACGCCACATGCACAACCGAACCCGGCATTTTTTGCGTCGAACGAAATGGGGGACACATTGAAGGGCATAACTTAACTTTATTTTTTAAGGCCCATAACTTTTAATTTAATTTGAAATAAACAGAAACCATTTATTTGTGAAATAGTTTTGTTTTACTTTCGTCGTGTTAGATCATTTGGACGATCGGAAAGTTATAAATATTCCGCCATTCATGTGCAATTAAATTAAATTCCCATAGGTATAACAATGCGCGTTTTCCAACAAAAGAGCGGACACCCTGTACATGGTAAAGAGCATGTCTTCTACTTAATTTGAGTCATAATGATCATAATATGAATTCATAACGTTTTCCTCATGTTTACAGTATGTAATATGCCTCGTTCTATCGTTGAAATGGGGGTCCGGTAAAAAAAGTTAAAATCGAGGTTCGGAAATATCATTTCCTGCACACAGTTTTGGCGCAATATTGAAGAATTTAATTGACAAAAATGTTGCAAAAATTGTTTCATGTTCGGTTTTGGTAAATTGAATGAATTGTTGGGGTCTCAGCGGGCTATAATAGCCAGCAGATGAAGCATGATTGAACTTGATGGGAAAGAGCTCGCAGTTTAAAAAAATAAAAAAATATCTACTCTATGTCAAATACTATTTCTTCTACAAGTTTCATATCTATACGCATATGACTTATTCAGCAAATCTATGCGCACCTTATCTATTTTTAGGGGGAGGGAGGAATAAAACCCCCTTACAAAATTTTAGGACGGTCTATCCTTCCTCCCACCGCCTTGGTTCCTACGCCAGTGCGCATGTATATATTTCATCCTGCACGACGACTTACCATCAACAGTACAACGCACACCAGAACCTTTAGCTTTGTAACTAGCGTTCGTTTTTCGCTGTTCCTGAAAACAGTCGGCTAGTTCTCCTTCGTTACCACGGCATTTGAAATCAACAGATAAAATTGTCGCATTTATCCTTGAAAATGTCTCAGTATAGATTTCGGAAGCTCTGTCATAGCCCAGGTAATGACAAGCAACATTAGCATCAGCGTTACTCCATTGATTGTCACTCAGCTTCCACCATTTCGCATCACGATAAATTTCAACAATTCCATAGTGGTCACTATTATTTCCATTATCACTATTTACTAACCGAATTGCTAAAATGAAAAGAAAAGAAACATAGTCTTCTAAATCCATTTCAGCAATAATTGTATTGCAGCAATATATTTTTTATATACAATGATGATTTCAAATCCTCCAGCGAACCACTGGACCTCTTGCAGTTGACCTTATAATCAACTAATACATGAAATTTGGAGGAGAATGTGAAACGAACCGCCACTCAGAATGCGGAATAATGAACTCCACTTTCGTTCATTTTTCCGGGTACAATGGGTCTATATGTTAATAATTTAAGTACATTTATAATGTTGTTAAAGTATAGTTATAGACGTCATACTGCAGTAGGATGTGTGTATACCCATATATCATCTACTCACATGCAGCAATTTATCGATTACAATCGCATTCTAATAATAAATATTAAAGCCCAGCAAAGTGCTTTTAAAAGAGCCATAAACCATTAATTTTAACATTTTTAATAAAGATTATTCTTGCGTGTTTGGCGTTGATTTCATCTTGTAACAGTTTGTTCTGACATTGTCTGTAGGCTCTGGAGTTCCGCAAAACGGCGATTCGCAACCTTGAACCACAGGAATCGTGGTATTACCGAGCCTTTTTTGCATGCTTTCAGAAATTCAAGATCTAGTTTGGCTTTACCCAACTTGAGCTCCGAGCGTTGAAGTTTTCTAAAAGCTTCAAGTGCTCCATTATTGTAGCGGTTATTCAAAATTGTTACCAGAGAAGTACCAAGCGGAACACGAATTCTAATAATAAATATTAAAGTGCAGCAAAGTGCTTTTAAAAATCGAGGACGCAGGACGACCGACCAATTGAAGTCAGGTGCATTAGTACATTTCAATGTCAGTGATTCAGCTTTCACGTATGACAGCATTGTCAAGCTAGAAAACCGTGCTCAAACAAGCTAACCCGTCCCACCCACATGGGTAAAACAATGGTAATTGAAAACGGCCTTAATTATTTTAACCTATACCTTTTTTACAAGTTAGACCAGCAACATTTTGCACCCCTCCAATGTACACTCTATATTTTACTTCGGTTCCATTCCATTTCATTATAGTGGCTACCAATTGTCTTTGCTTCGTCTTGTAAATCCATATTCTCATCGCTCCCGGATATCCTAGGACATTACATATTCTTCTCTGATACTTTCGTTTGAATAAATTTCGAAAAAGTCCAAACCATCTGTTCGCGTGTAAGACCTCCACTTTTCCTGAATAAGGCGTTCCACTGTTACTATTGAGACGAAATCCTTTCAAGAAAAAAGAACAAAAAATCAGGATTTTGGACATGAAAACCACCAAAACCCGTCTGTAGGTGATTTCTTTAAGGACTTTCCATGCACTTTTCAAATCAATTAAATCTCCCATCTTGTGTCTGTCAAAAGACACAAGGCAAAATCGATCTAATGCATGGAGACTGTCCGCTATAATTACCTGGACAAGCGATGTTTAGAAATTTAATTTTAAAATAATATCATTCACCACTAGTTCACTGACTGGCTAAATTTAGGATGTCAGGCCTTGATAGTACTATTGTACTCGTATTCAATTATGAGTACATTGGGATTGAAATGCGAAATTTTAGCTGATATTGACTGTGTAAAATAGTCCATAGCTTGTTCTAATCTGAACTGTTTTATAAGTACTATTTAAAAAACGAGCAGGCGTGTTTTATTAGGTTTAAAGCCACGAGCGCGCAGCGCGAGTGGCTTTAGACCTAATAAAACACGACCTGCGAGTTTTTTAAATGGCTTCAAAAACGTTTGCATAATAAGTCAAATCTTTATATAAAAATCTTTATATGAAAATCTTTATATAAAAATCTTTATATAAAAATCTTTATATAAAAATCTTTATATAGTTTGCATAACAATGGTCTTTTGTTAAAGTGTTCTTTAGCTGGTATAAAGACGTATGCACGTGACTAATTTCTTACTCAAGATTGGATAACCAGTACTGCCAGACTTTCAAGCAATATAATTTGGTGCTTTTGTTCGTATTTTTAGCTATTTTGTTATAAGTTCCTCTAGGGCAATTAATGCAATTTCATTTGTGTCTAAAAACCTTTCCGCCATTTTGTCTGTTTTGGGAAAATCATTAATTGTACTGCAGTACAATTAATGAAATAATTGTACTCCTCTTGAGCAACCAATCAGCATCGAGTAATTTTGTCATGCTAATAATAAAGCTTATAATCAGGGGCGTAGGAAGCGGGATTTTGTGATAAAAAGTGCCCTTTTTGTGTTGAAAAGTGCCCTTTTTTGTGAGGAAAAGTGCCCCTTTTGTAGAAGCTAATGTCGCTGTAAATACTAAATTAAAACAATAGGTGCCGTTTTGGTGTGGAAATTTACAAATTTTTTTTAAAAATTAGGTCACAAACATAAATTTCGGTATGATACGACGGAAAATTTTCCTCAGGAGAAATTTCTCCCCCCCCCCCCCCCCGTCGACAACATTTCCGGGAAAAAATTTTTAGGTGCCCTTTCCGATAGTAATGTGCCCC